>PISX010013610.1:47500-56046 GCA_004024625.1 Mellivora capensis | reverse complement strand
AAGGCGGTGAGACTGTGGCAGGGGTGAGGCGGGAACTTCGAACACACAGGGCAGGTGGAGGCGAGCAGTGTGAGGACAGGAGGAGACAGGATTAGAGGCCGGGGAGCGGAAGGAGATGGGCGGCAGTCACGGAGAGAGGGAAATAAGCCTTTTCCTTTCTCTTTTCTTTCTTTCTTTTTTTTTAAGATTTTTTTTAAATTTGAGAGACACAGAGAGAGAATGAGCAGTGGGGAGAGACGGGGGGGTGGGGGAGAGACGCAGACTCCCTGCAGGCAGAGGGGGAGAGAGAGACAGAAGCAGACCAGACTCCTTGCCGAGCAGGAAGCCTGACTGGGGGCTTGATCCCAGGATCCATCCCAGGACCCGCAGATCATGACCTGAGCAGAAGGCACATGCCCAACCGAATGAGCCACCCAGGCGCCCCCGGAAAGAAAGCCTTTTAAGTGGGATGGGCGGGTGGCAGGATCGGAGGTTGCACGGAGTCTGACCGGCAGGAAAGACGTCGGGCAGCCGTGGGCCCAGATCTGGTGTGGAAGGGCAGCCCCTTCCGTGTCAGGCAAGGAAGGAGATCCCCGGGACAACATCTGGGGTCAGAGCTACCTGAGAGGGAAGGAGGGTATGTCGAGAGGCATTCCGAGGACAGCAGCGACAAAACTGGGTGACTCGCGAGATGGGGCAGGTGACAGAAAGCAAGACCGTGACTTCTTCCTCTGAGACCAGGGTCGGAGGAGCAGCCGCCTCGGTGGGGGGGGGGGGGAGCACCAGGCGACGCCCCACACATTTGTCACTGTGGCGTGCGGGGGCGGCGGGCAGGAGCTCATTGTCCCCCACCGGGAGCTGTGCTGTGAGTCTGGCCGGGGCCCCTGTCCAGGTGCTCTGAGCTCCCTCGGCAGCGGGCTTGCGGCCCCAAGTACGGCGGTTCCCATAATCTTATCCGCGGTTTCGCCTCTCGCGGTGGCACTGATCCGCGGCCAGCGGCAGTCCCCAAGCAGAGGCAGCCTCGCAAGGTCATGACAGCCTCGCGGTCCGTCAGGGCACCCACGTCCCCTTTGCCTCATCAGGTCGCGGTTTCGTCATTCACATCATCACAACAAGGGTGAACGCGGTACCCGGAGATATTCTGGGGGCAAGTCTCCGTATTTAGGTAACTTCTCTTACAGCGTCTTGTTGCAATGGCCTGACTCATCATTAGTTGTTGCTGCTGGTCTCGCACTGTGGCTAGTTCAGAAGCCACATGGCATCCAGGGACGCGTGTGTCGGGACACACACAGCCTACGTACGGGTTGGTGCTGTTCGCAGGATCGGGCCTCTGCCGGGGCTTTGGAACGATCCCCCCGTGGCTGGGGCCCGGGGGCTGTCCTCACTTGAATGGCCGCCTGCAGGCCACTCAAGGGTTCATCTTCTCCGCACACTGGGCCTCTCACCTGCGTACGGAACACTTTTCGATCCCTTTTCTGATCTCCTTTAGTCTCACCAAATCCCAGTGCCATTTCTGAGATCACATTTACCCCCACACTATGTTAAAAACAAAATCACGATCAGTTTGGTTTTCCCAGGCCTGCATGTTGTTTGGTCTCCCTCAAAAATTTTTTGTTTAATCTTGGGTATCACTAGGCTTTCCTCTACACGGCAGATTTTCTCTCGCTTCCCAACCTATAATCTCCGGATACTTCACTGTCACTACGTTCACAGTGATTTTTTAAAAGACGCTTCTTCCCAGCGCTTCTCCCTTCCCCCGCCTCCGCTTCAAAGTCATCCTGAGCAGACCAGCTGGTATCTGGGAGAAAATACCCTGTTACCATTTTCACGTTACATGATTCACATAATTCCTTCCCAGCTCTCTTCTGAAATTTTTGCGAGCACGAGCACGTGTTCCTCCGGCCGTTCCTCCTCCCTCCGTTCAGCCGGAGTCACCGACCTCCTTCAATGGGCCGTGCCTGGTGCTAAACGGTGAGCCAAAAAGGACCCCCCCCTTGGGCTCCAGGGCCTTGCAGTCCTTTAGGGGAGACGACGGAGGTCATGAACGATGACCCTCTACTAACATCCTGAGGAGAAGGAAGGGGAACTGTGAGGAGTGACAGGGAGAGGAGGAGACCTTCCACCAGCAGAACCGCAAAGGAGAATGAGGTGTGTAGGTGGGGGGTGGCAGGGCCCCTTCCCCCGAGGTGAAGGCAGAGGCTACGTGACCATCCGCCAGGGAAGCTACGGAAGGAATTCCCTCAAGAATGGGAAGTTGGAGAAAAACAACATCTGGGCCTTTTCCGTCTCGGAGACACGAAGATCCTATAAGCAGGACCCACCGAGAGGGAAAGGAATGGTGTGATGTACGGCCAAGCCGCTGCCCTCCAGCCGGGGCTCTCACGAGATTCTTCCCCACCTCCGTTTCCCCGACCAGACGATACAAACGTTGACTGCCTTCTCCGCTTAGCCGTCCACACGGGGCTGTAAACTCCGGGAGAAAGCCTCCAGGAGCAAGGAGTCCCGCAGACACCATCTACGGAACAACTCCTGCTGATGTTAATCGTTTATTCGAGAGGATATAAAACATATTCAAGGACTTTGGGGATTACTCTTCCTGTATTGATAACCCACGAACATTGAGTGAACTGGAGTCACGGTCAACTCGAAGCTTCTGGAAAGCCAAGAGACCGGCTTAACTTCTAGACGACAAACTCGCAACGTACTTCCCCGATGCCTCTCGGCTCTCCGGGGAGTCCCAGGTGACCCTCTCTCACTTGTGACAAGCAAGGAAATGGCCATTAGGTCCAGGCCATTTGTTTTTGGCAGAGAGCTGAATGGAGCCCAGAGCTCTCCTCCAAGTTCACATCGGCACGAGCTGAACGTCTACAGATGCTGATGTGGCCCTCAAGGCCAGAAGGTCCAACAGCCACTTTCGTTTTTCCTTCTCATTTCCCTTGGACACGTGCGTGACCCACCATACGGTGCATAGAAACAGCCTTCGCCCAGGGTAATGGACTTTGTAAGTGGAGAGTCATGGCTTCCTCGGGCCTTTGGGAAACAAGAAGGCTGCACTGGCTCATCATCATGGTTCCTTTCTGCCTGATTATTCTCTGCCTCTCACAGTGCTCCCTTACAGACCCTGACACAAGCTCGTGTCCACAGACAACTGGTCTTGGCACCTGGGGTCAGAAGGAAGGGCTCAGTAGTAACTATACAGACGAAAACAGCCCACTTGCCTCCAAATGCACCTGGCTTGTACAAATAACTTCACTGAGCGGACTGATTCGTTTAAATTTTTAAGGGAAAATTCTGGAGCTTGTGGATCGGCCAGCTCTCCCATGAAGTCATGTTGCTCAGAATCCTGGCAAGAAATGACAGTTTCTACGGCTCGCGGCAAAGAACCCAGGAACGTCCCGGCCACCTGCTAGAGCGAGCATTTTGCCCGGAACCACACGGGTGGTATTCCCGTTGCAGACACACTCCTTCTGGACCCACAGGGGCAGGGTGGGCTGGACCTTCTAGCTCCAGGCTGTGACTCATCCTCCTACCACCCTCTCTCCTGGATCCCCCCTACCCAGAGGGAGCATCCCTGCCGTGGAGACCCACTGGACAGCACTGGTTTGAGAGCTTATCGGAGCATCAGAAGAGAGCCCCAGGTGGAGTCCTGACGAGGGGTCTGGACCTGCTCACAAGCACTCCCGCAGCCCCACCTGGGGAGAGCCGGAACGGCCTTCCGTGCAGGCGAGGGTCCAATTTTCACAATAAGATGTCAACTTTCCCGCCTGCACTTTTGATTTCTGAGGCATGAGGCTCTGGCCTAGACCAGCGGCAGAGAATACAAACACGCCAGGCTCCTGTCGCGGAATACAATCTCAAACAGTCTGCTATTCAGCCCCCGTCAAAAGCCCAGCTGAGAAAAGCAATATTTACAGAAGATTATTTGAAGGACAAGCAGTTCATCCGTTCTTCGAAACATTCTAAATCCTATCCAGGGATCAAATCTGACCACCGCGCAGCTGCACGCCGGGGCCACATTACTTCAGCCCCACGCAGAACGGCTGGCCCCGACCATGTTTTCATGTTGTGCCGTTTGCTCTTATCAAAAAAATTACTTACAGGAAGCAGTCGTCCGAAATCCGTGACTGCATTTGAGGAAGGCATTGCTGGAATCCTGTTCACGAAGAGTGAGAAAGTTACCTTGGAGGGTGACTTTGGAGGGAGCCTTGATTCTTGAAGGAGAGACGGTCTGAGTAATTTCAGTGACTTTGACCCTGGCTGCCAGGAATCCCAGTGCCAGCTCCGGAGCCCAATCGTGGCAACTACACTGATCCCCGGGTTTTCCGAATCCGTGTTCTTCTTTCCTCGGTCGCTACTTTCTCTTGCTAGTGCCTGATTTGATGCTTTGGTGCATGTTTAGAATGACCTGTCCTAGAACTTTCATGCAAGCAGGTAACGGTCTAAGAAAATCAAGAAGGCCGTGGACATCCGTTCATTTAAAATCTGGGCCTACTGAGTTATGCTCGCCGGAGCGGCCGTTCTCTTCTCGGCAGTGCCGGCTGTCGCCGCAGAAACGGTGGCGCTAACGACCACCACAGTCACACTCAACAAAGCTACCCTCACTCTGTACGTTCTGTGTCTGGGCACCGTATCAGCAATGTTTCACACAGTTCTACGTAATGCTCTTTAAAAAAAAAGATAGAGAGAGAGCGCGAGCGTGCACGTGCACGCATGGGGGAAGGGGCAGAGGGAGAGAGAATCTCAAGCAGACTCTGTGCTGGGCGCAGAGCCCGATGAAGGGCTCGATTCTACCACCCGTGAGATCATGACCTGAGCCGAAACCAAGAGTCAGACGTACAACCAGCTGAGCCACCCAGGCACCCCTTAACCCTCGTAATAACCCTATAAGTTAGGTCCTATTAGCCTCATTTTACAGACGAGAAAATGGAGGCTCAAAGAAGAGATGCAGTCGGTCTGCATACACCCAGTGACAGCAGAATCATACCTGAGTCTTGTCCCACCGCAAGCGTGGCAAGGTATTCCCACTCGCTGCAATGGGCCACGCGGAGGAGGGTGACCAGGCTAAAGGAGCAGGAGCTGGCCGTCTAAGGCCCCCCACCGCCCCTTGCTTCACGGTAAAGCACTGCACAGAGTCCGTCTCCTGGTGCCGACACCTGCACTTCTCATGCCCTCAGCTAAGCCCGTGGGACAGTGACCGAGGACCGAGGGAAGATGAACGCGTATTTTGTAGGTAAGAACAAACCAAGAGTTTAGATCATCTAATTTGGCAAAAGTTAAAAAAGTGAACAAAGAACCATTAACCTCTTGAGACACTGGTGTGTAAAGTGCTTTTGAGAGATCTCCTACCGAGCCCTGCGGGCACCCCAGAGCTGCAAATGACTTGGCCCCCTTGGGAAGCACTGATGCCTGGTCTCGCACGGTGCCCCGACGGCCCACCACCGCGAGGAGGTGGTTACGGTGACGTGACTGATGTTCGCGTCCCACGGCAAGATGCGACCCCTGCCTTCCATTTTTCCCTCTTAGCGAGTCATGTTACAGTCCTTTGCCATTGGGTCCCCATTAGTTCAGGCCACAGGGGTGAGGCTCAGGACATCTGCTCGTTCATCCATTCACTGACCAAATACCGAGCAGCTTCTAGGCCACCACATGGATTCTGCCCCTGAGAGCTTCCTAGCAGACTGGGGAGACCAAACCTCTGTGTTAGAAGAAAGCAAAGGCAAAGCCACCTGCAGAGCAAATGAAGGCAGCACAGGACGGATGGGCTGGGTGTAGCGTAAGCACAGAAGGATCCTGATCGAACAAGTTCAGTAGAGAAGGGCGCATTGAGAAAGGACCTGTTGGAGCCCCGCACGTGTTTCCGCAGTAAATCTGACCCGTGAAGTCCTTCGCAGCTTCACATCCGTTCACAATGCCTCTGCGTCCTTGCAAGGCCTTGTACCAGGCACCGCCCTGCGGCTGGGCCGGGAAGACAGCAGTGGGCACACAGACAAGCTCTCTGCCCTCGGTGGGGGGGTCGGGCGTATGGGGGTGGATCTCTCTCCCACACACACTCACACACGGCGAAAAAGTCAAAATAATCCCAGAAAGCAAGACGTATTGTGAAAGGAATAAGGGAAGGCTTTACCGGCTGGATGGAGGGGCCCTTTCCTAAGAACCTCCTAGCTAGGAAGATCTGGGAAGCATCACGAGGGCCGCGATATCCACACCGGGCGTGCGTGAAAGGAAGGAGGTGGCTGAGGCCGAGGTGGGGGAAGGGGGCTTCCAGCCCAGGCGGCCCAGACACAGCTCGTGGGAAGAACAGTGGTGGCCACAGGGGGCGGGGGGCATGGTGACCTAGGGAAGATCAGGCAGGGAAGCCAGATCGCAGGAAGGCCTTCTGGGCCATAGCTAGAGGCCTGAATTTTATTCCAAATGAAGGGAGTAGCCACTGGTGGACTTTAGTGCACGTCTATGCATGTGTGTGCGAGAGAGAAAGGGAGAGATCTGATAGTACTTAGGTTTGGAAAGTATTCTCTGCAATGAGGCTATGACTGCTCAGCTAGGACACCAGAAGTGTCCACCGTAAAAGGAAAAAAACATTATAAACCGGACTTCCATCAAAATTGTTGACTTTTGGGGCACCTGGGTGGTTCAGATGGTTAAGCCCCTGCCTTCGGCCCAGCCCATGATCTCAGGGTCCTGGGATCGAGCCCCGCATCGGGCTCCCTGCTCAGCGGGGAGCCTGCTTCCCCCTCTTCCTCTGCTGCCCCCCTTGCTTGTGCTCTCTCTCTCTCTCTCTGTGTCAAATAAATAAATAAAATCTTTTAAAAAATTGCTAACTTTTGTGCTTCAAAGACACCATGAAGAAAATGAAAAGACAAATCATACACACGCTGGGAGAAAATACAAAGAAAGGATATTTGTATTCATGACATACAAGAACGAACTGAACTAGATATACTTAAAATGGGTCAACTTTATGATCTGTAAACTACATCTCAGTAGAGTTTCAGAAATAGTGCACTCAGCCAACATCCTCTTTTGGCAATTCAGGCTCCCTACCCTCTTCTTTCTTTGACCTTCTTCAAGGGCGGCCGATGAGAACACCTCCTCAGGCTGACGGTGGTCACAGCAAGCAGAACGGCGTGGCCAATGTCACTAACTTTTTGTGTCCTCGCGCAAGTTACAACCTCGCCAAATCTCACTTTCTCGCCTATAAAACAGTAATAAGATCTGTACTATTTATCTAAATGGTGAGCTGTTGGATATGAGATGTGAAGCTGTTCATAAAAGGTTTTGCTCTTGTTGAGCTGTTACGCCTACGCGCGAGCCCTGGGACTTATCTCCAAGTTAGTTTGCCATGGGTGACATTCGATTTCTGTTGTCTGTTAAGTTCTAATTGGGTTTCAGTGGCTTTCGGACTCAGCATCCGATCATTCTGGGGTAGGGTGATTGGTTCTCGGCACCACGGCTGGTCTGGGAAGAAAGGATGCGGCAGCACTCACCGTTCATTCTCGTCTACACATCTTAAAAGGACGAAGGACCAAATCCGTATCTCACAGGAGCTCTCTCTTTCAAAGGTGAGAATCTGCTTAAAAAAGACATCAGGCCCGTCCTTTTCCGAGTAGTTGAACCCAACAAACCTTGAACTAGTACTAGTCTGTCCTTCATCTTGCCATGTGCATGTATGTCCTTTGAATATCAAAGTTCCCCGTGACCTAGTTGATGTCACCATTTTTATTTGATACCTAAGGTCCCCAACTATTTTCAGTCAGAAAAAGATATGAAGGAGATGTCAGAGCGAAAGCAAACAGGGTCAGTAAAGGCTTTTAGTGTTGTTATTTTTTTTTCCCTAATGGGTAAAGCTCTTAAATAGCAACTGTGCGTGTGAACAGAGGTATATACTACCTTTTCTGGAGTGCCCTTTCTGGCCGCATAATTTAGCAGAATTATGAAAACTGACAATTTTGAAAACCCTCTAATCTTTACTCAACTTCCATGTAACTTCTCTCCTAGACCCCGCTTGCCCCCAAGTGCTATATTTCAATCCTATGATCTTAAAACACATGTTACAAAAAATAACTTTAAAGGCACATTTGGAGACTTGGCTTTAAAAATTAAAAAGAAAAAAAAAAAAAGGACATTAAAATGAATTAGGTCCAGGCCTTTCCAGACTGTTTCTAAATGTTCGCTGTTATTATATTTTACATGAAGACGTTGACACGAACAAGGAAGCAAATAAGGGTATTGGCAATTCAAGTATGTTACCAGCATTTCAAGGAGAAGGTATTCTCCCGAGGTGCCTGGGTGGCTCAGTCGTTTAGCGTCTCCCTTCGGCTCAGGCTGTGATCCCGGGGTCCTGGGATCAAGTCCTGCATCAGGCTCCCTGCTCAGCGGGGAGCCTCCTCCTCCCTCTGCTTGCTGGTCCCCTTGCCTGTGCTCTCTCTCACACATAAATAAATAAAATCTTAAAAAAAAAAAAAGAAAGAGAAAGTATCTTTCCGAGTGGCTATATTTTCCTTTGCCAAATAAGATATTTCACTTCCAATCATTTCTTGCATGCCTTCTCTTCCATTTGTATCTTTTTT
>PISX010013610.1:0-42500 GCA_004024625.1 Mellivora capensis | reverse complement strand
CTGTAACTCTGAATGGCAGGAAGACTGGGGTCTCCCTTTGTCACTTAGAAGCTTATGAATGGGGTTCGGACAGGCTGACTTAGGACTTATCACTCAAACTGGGACACTCTGCAGAATTGAAGGGGGAACTCTTAAAAATTATGCCAAGGCAAAAGACAGGCAAAAGGGACTGTCTCAGGGAAACTGGAGGCTGTGGTTACCTGGGTTTAGGGGACAACTGTTTTTTAAGGCCTCTCCAAACATGAAAGGAAAAAAAAAAACAAAACCAAAAAAGAAAAACAGGCTGAGCCAAAATATTCAAATAACTCCTCCTCTCACTGGAAGACACAATCCCGGTTGGAGATGGTCAATGTGGCAGGGCCCATTTTGCAAGGAAACTTGAGTATTTGGTCTTTCTTCCCTTGCGTGGCTCTACGGTAGCATTTCTCAAGTGTTTTGGCCACAGAATCCTTTTACTCTTTAAATTCTTGGAAGGATTCCAAAAAGCCATTGTTTATGTGGATTGTAGCTATTCACGGTTATCTTATGAAAAAGCTGAGACGATGAGGAAGTGTTTATTAATTCATTTTAAAAAAGCAACAATCAATCCATTACCTGTTAACAAATAAAATATTTTTAAGAAATAAAAAACCGGGGACGCCTGGGTGGCTCAGTTGGTTAAGCGGCTGCCTTCGGCTCAGGTCATGATCCCAGCGTCCTGGGATCGAGTCCCACATCAGGCTCCTTGCTCGCCGGGGAGCCTGCTTCTCCCTCTGCCTCTGCCTGCCACTCTGTCTGCCTGTGCTCGCTCGCTCTCTCTCCCTCTCTCTCTGACAAATAAATAAATAATCTTTAAAAAAAAAAAGAAAGAAATAAAAAACCGTATAATTTCCAAAACAAAGCAAATCTTAGTGAGAAGAGTAACATTGTCTCAGATCTTTGCAAATCTAACATCCGGTTTGATAGAAGACAGCTGGGTCCTCCTATCACTTTTGCATTTGATCTGCCTCAATCATGTGTCTGGAAAAACTCCACTGCACATTTTGAGAGAATGGGAGGAGCCGGAAAAGCCAAATAATGTTTTATTCTAATGAAAACAGTCTTGATGCTGTAGAACTCCAGAAAGGGATCCTCCCCTCTCCAGACATGGACCACATCTGGAGAATCACTGGGTTCTTGGAATAAAGGAATGAGAACGTTTCCGTACTTTCTAGGAATATTTGGTCACTAAGCCCTCTCTAGTCTAGAAGAAAGGAAAACTAGTTCTTTTCAGTTGCTAATGATTCTGGCATTGAGTTTTATTAAAGGCCATCAAAATCTATCTGAAGGAGGAAGATCAAGTTTGAGGAAAAAATTCTAGAGCCTATGATGTGGGGGAAGTGCTTTATGAAGACAAAGACGTGCAGAAAGATTTACTCGGGATGGAGAGGCAGAGGAAGGGCTGTTTTCAGAATATCTGGGACCCAGGCTCCTGTTTTGGGATAGCCCCCAGCAGAAGCAAGACCCTTGGGGGGAAAAGGCCATCCCAGACAAAGGTGTACTGTGTGGATAGAGACGGGGACTGTCTTGAGAGTGAGACAGGGGCCGTAAAGCCTAACCTCCCAAACTTCGGAATCCCTCGGCAACAGGCAAGCCGCTGAACCTGGCCCCGACTCTGAGGATAAAGGCAGCACCAGGAATTCCTGAAGTTCAAGTTCCCCTTAGGGGTACTGATGTCGGTAGAAAATGACGTTGCTGTAAGGAAGCAAAGAAATGTGGTATTGCTCCCACGCGAGAGGTGGTGGATGAGGGTCCTATTCATTTTTTTCTAATTGGTCTTGCCTAATTTGGGAAGCCGCCGCCACAGGGTGGGGCCTTGTCCCCGCTGGGAGCACCCAGGCTACTCCCTCAGGGAGCGCTGAATGACTTCATCAGTCAGCCTGGCTCATCCGGGCTCGAGGACGCCAACAGGGGTGAAGAGGAAAGGATGGGACGGTTGCCTTCCAGGGTCAAGCCCTCAGCACCAGCGCTGTTTTGCCCCGAGCCATGGGCTCACATTGCGGCTCTGCCGGGCAGCTCAGCCGGTTCTAAGCCGCAGCTTCCCTATCCGGAAACCGGAGAATTCCCGCCCTGCTCTGGGGTTGTGAGGATGAGCTGAAGCAATTCGTGGAAAAACACCTGCCACAGGACAGCATCTGGAACAAGGGAACCACTCATCTGCTCTTGCTTTATACCATTCCATACAGCGTCTGCGGAAACATTTCCTCGACCTCCCTTCCTGGGTTGGAATGCCTTATGGTTTCTCATGCTCGCTACGCCTCTCCTGGATACCACAGCTGTGATTCCACCTGACTAGGTAGGATTCTTTTTTTTTTTTTTTAAGATTTATTTATTTGAGAGAGCAGGAGTGTGAGCAGGGAGGGGCAGAGGGAGAGAGAGAGAGAGAGAACCTCAAGCGGACTCCTCAATCAGCGTGCAGCCCCACAAGGGACTTGATCTCACACTCTGGAGAGCAGGACCTGAGCACAAATTGAGGGTCTTGCTGCTTAATGGACCGAGCCACCCAGGCGCCTCGGGCCACACGGCAGAAGTTCCACGAGGGCCGGAACCATGGCTTGGGGGTGCTCTGGGCACCACATCCCCTGTGTCGAGTACAGTGCCTTGTCCTTCACAATGCTGGAGTGAGCGAAGGAACGAGGATGTAACACCGACTTTTTTTTTTTTTTGGAAGATTTTATTTATTTATTTGACAGACAGAGATCACAAGTAGGCAGAGAGGCAGGCAGGGAGAGAGGGGGAAGCAGGTTCCCCACTGAGCAGGGAGCCCGATGCGGGGCTCAATCCCAGGACTCTGGGATCATGACCTGAGCCGAAGGCAGAGGCTTAACCCACTGAGCCACCCAGGCGCCCCCTAACATTAACTTTTTAATTAATCGTTCGGAAACACTCCTTTCTGTGCTTTGGGGGGTAGCACAGATGCAGAAAGTGAGACTTCAAGGATCTGAGATTGGAAAGAAAAATGGAAAGCGCAGGAGGAAAATGCACACCACAAGGAAGGCAGAGAGGAGGCGGCCTGGTGTGGACGTGGGGTTCTGCGGGGAGGAAGGCCGCTGGGAATGGGCTTCGGTCGTGAGCGGGCCCCCAGGTCAGGGCGCGTCTCGGGTCCAACGGCGGGGATCTTAAGTGCGAACACACATGTGCTGGCCTCGTGAACACCTGCCCTTCCGCCCCGCCCGGTGAGGACGCTGGTCGGTCGTAATTAAAACACTTGGTCTGATCGCTACAGTCAAGTGCCGAGGCGGGAGGCGCCGCTACCGGACAGCGCGGGCAGGACCGTGGGTCACAGCCGGTGCACGTGTGTGCCTTTTGGGGCTGGCGATCGAAAACCAGCTTCACGTTGGGGGACAGGCAAATGCTGGGCAGGCGCGGGGAAGGGTGTGGACAGGGAAGCAGGATCTGGGGCGGTTCAAGCTTCCCGTGCGGGGAGGTGCGTACCTGGCCAACGCTGACTTAGGTCACCGGGGATGCTGACCAACGCCAGGCCTGGTCGCTGCGAGCAACGCGGAGGCGCTGATCCTCCATTTCTGACAAGCTGCCCAACTCCGGCGACTCTTCCGCAACCCCCCCTCCCGTCCCCCTCCCTTTCTTTGCTTCCCTCCCAACCCCCCCAACAGCACTATTAATGATCGTTAATGCCCCACAGGCTCTAATGGGTCCCGCTGGGAGTCCAGAAATACTGCAATTTGTATCGAGGATTTAGATATAACAAAAAAAAAAAAAAAAAAAAGAAAGAAAAGAAAAGAAAAGAAAAAGCTGCTCCAGGGGCCCAAGCTCGATCAGTGACTCACCCCCTGGAATCGCGCAACGGAGTCATAAGTGACAGCTCTTCGATCACATCCAGCCTCCGCTGCAAGTGCTGGAGAGCGCGACTCACTAACAACCCACGGCTTGTTAGCACCACGGGGCTATGAAGGAACACCGGCCAACGCCTAAACCATCACAAGGCTTCGGAAGGCCCCTGGTCTCGGTGCACACGTGTGCAACTGTCAGAACCACCCCCCCGGTAGGTCTTTTTGGTTGGTTTTTGTATTTCAGATTTCTGTTTTATAAATGTTCAGAAAAGCTCAATAAATGAGCCATCTGCTGTCATGTTAAAAAAAAAAAAAGAATTACACATTCATCTGCACCTCAGATACAGGATTCTTGAAGAAACAATTTACAAAGTGATAAGAGCTTTATTTATTCTGTTTCTCAGGTTAGTCGAGGGAAAGGAATACATAAATTGAGCAGGCTAAAGCAGTCTGTGAACGGTTCGCCGTTTAAATTTATCTCCTTAAGGTTGTCATGGTGTTGCCTCCTGAGTAACAAGTTAATTTTTAAAAAGTGGGTGCCAAGGTTCGCTTTGGGCTGGGGCTCCCTCACGATCAGCAGTCCCCCGTCTTGGAGATTCCGGCTTTACCAGATTCCTATCCTGTCCCGGCCTCTCGGGACCCACCGCGTGCGGGGCCCCAGCCGAGCCTCCACAATACTTGCAGGACAGAGAGGGGCACTGGGCAGGGCTCAGCATGGGCTAATCCCCCAAACAGATGAGACGCTGGGTCCCCCCTCCCCCCACCCTGCATCCCAACCTGTGAGAAGCAGCAACAAAGCCTGCCTTTAAGGCGCTTACAGTTGAGATCGGGAGGGCAGCCAGAAGGGGTCCCCCCAAGCCTGGAAAGAGGCCTGCGGTGAAGTCGGCGACTCCAGTCTCCCGAGATGGACGGTGTCCATCTGCACTTGACCTTCCCCAAGGCGCGGTCACATGTGTGTTTCTTTTTACAGGACGGCTGAGAATAATTCGTCTCTGCCCCCCTTGCTCCCTCCCTCCCTCGGGCTCTGACCTCCACCCCCAGCCCGCGGGGAGAGGAGGGCACCGCACGGTCTCCCAGAGCGAAAGGCAGACGGTCTGAACGACAGTCAGCCCTGCTCACTCGCAACTCAGAGTTACTGATGATGAAAGCTGAACGACGAGGCATGTTCCATCTGTTTATCTCCCAATTTTCATTTGTCGCAGCCCTGTTAATATTCCTGGGATTTTCCTCTCTCTCCAGAAGACTTGCCATAAGGGCATCTACCTAGAGACATCTGTCGCCTCTTGCTGCAGCCACGGCCCCCTCACCACTGCTGCCACGGCTCTGCGCTCTCCCTCCTCAACCGCCCACACCCCCCTTCTCCATCCCCCTCTCCTTGGCAAGTCTGCAGCCTTCCTCTCTGATGGGGACTGCACCCCTGTCTTCAGTCCCGGGGGCGAAAAGAACCCCAGGGCTGTAGTCCCATCTCAGTGCGGGACTGAGATCACACGCTGGGCGGCTCACACTGGGCGCAAAGCCTGAGCCCAGAGCAGCGCTTGTACCGAGACTGGGAAGAGGCTGAGTAAGGGAGACGTGACTTGCATGGACGCGAACACAAACAGGGAATAAGGCGGGAGGGCTCCACGAGGTCCCCATAGCAGCCTGGCAGGACGTGTGATCCCTGACGCGGGGACAGTCTGGCTGAGAGATGCGACAGGCCCTACGGTCAGCAGGACCTTGGAGCGTGTGACTTGAACTCGACAGCCGTGTGTTCAGGCCCGGCTCGCCTGCTCTCTCCTCGGGGCAGCAGCGGGACGGGGCCCGGCTGGAACAGCGGCTCAGAGGAGCCACGCGCCCTCGCACCCGCAAGAACTTCCTAAGTAACTCACAGGCCTCTTTTAATCAAGAGGCAAAGCTCTCCATCTTGTTGGCACTTATGACCCTCGATTCAAAATACTCCAATTGTTTAATTCAGATGGGACCTGGAGAAAGTGCAGGCCTTCTCCATTAGGACACTTTCTAATGGGGGCCATACATCAAGTCCTTGCCGCTGATCTGAATAACAGCTGTTTAGAAACCTGTCCGGGGCCTGGCGTTGGGAGCTGCTTTTAGGAAGATCAACATTCGTCACGTGAACTTCCTCTTCATCGCGAGTCTGGGAAACGGGGAAAAGGACCCTGCGGGGGAGCCGTCCCCCACCTGGTTTCATTTGGCTTCTGTTTCCCTCTGCCTTCTCCCCTAGACTTCTGCGTCTCATCCGAAGACAGGCGGTCCTGAAAATGCATCTCTTCAGTAGCCTCCCCCGAGGTTAATGGACAAATAAAGACTGAGCCATTATCACTGAGCGAGCGCCCATAGGGGGAAGGCCCAGAGCCGGGCGCTGGAGAGTCACGATGAAGATGCCCCGTCTGGTGAAGCCAGAGCCCCTGGGGTTGGAGTCTCAGGCCCTATAACGCTCTTGGGGTGTAGCCTTCACACGGCTGCAACGAGGCGTACCCTTCTCTGATTTCTTTCTTCTCGGTCTCTTCCAGCTCGAATCCAGGCTTCATGGAGGCCCAGAGGACCGATGGGAGCTCTGTGGGGCCCGGAGGAGAACGGCCAGCACCTACCTGTCCTACAGAAAGTCCACGGACACGCCCCGAGTCCTTCGGAGGCCAGTGCACACCCACTATTACCGGGGCACTCTGCTCACAGAGTTCAAGAGCAGACGCATCTCGTCCTTTCTGACGCTTTCGCAAGAAGACAAGCTGCGTAAACCTGAAGACTGAAAAAGACGACTCTGGCTCGTCTCAGAAGATTCTGGCCACTTTGCTGCCAAGCCTGAGCACTCGCAGGAACCTCACAATTTAAAGAGAAAAACAACTTAGATTTCCACCCCCCGAAACCCACCACGTCTTACGAGAAGGTATCCGTCAAATAACCAGAATTGCCTGTTCTTTGAGGGCGTGCTCGATGCCGCTCCTTCGTGCCCGTCTCCCTCACGTCTACACTGCTGTTCACACTTCAGTCGCAAGTCCTCTGTGCCCATAATCTGTTATTTTGCTGTCAACTCGTCATGCCTCGTTAGTCATGTTTGACACCGCACCTAATGCCTCCGCGCTGACAACGGAGGACAGCTTCTGGCGAGAGGGGATACTTCCCAGAATCGCTTCAACAGAGGCCTCCGATTGTGTGGCCAAGGTGCGATTCAGGGGCGGCGTGGCTCCCCTTCTCCCACCCGGTAAACTCCTTTCATTCAGCTTCTCTAAAATTGGCTTCCTTTAAAGACTGCGCACGCGGCGATGAAAGCCGGGAGAGGGAATGCAAGCGGAAGAAAGTAAAAATAGTCTCTAAAGCTTTAATACTTAATTTACGACGAATCTATGTACTCAGGCTCGGGCACAGCGACTTGCAAAGCGGCAGATGAGAAATGTCTAAATACAGACAGAAGCCGTATCACGATTTTTATAACTCCGCTTAAAATTCACGACTAATTACCAGGTTAATGAAAAATCCCAGATTTAAAAATTCGAAGCCATTGTTGCCATAGCTCAACTAAGAAGCGATCTCAGTTCTTCAGCAGGGAGGAGGTGGTTGGGGTAAATGAAAAAATCAAACAAAGGGAAGGGGGTTCATCGAAAAGTGATCTTTCATTGATAAGAAACGTGTTCTCTGCATTCAGGCCAATTATCTGACCAGGCCCCGCATAAGGATCATCGGCAACACACAGATGCGTACTATACTGGCTTCGGCACTAATTCTGGACCCACACTGTGTAAGTCTAACCACACCGGCACTACTTGGTGGCCCAAACAGATCCAGTCCACGGCCAGCGGAGCTGGGTTACCATGTGACATTGTAGTGGACCAGTCAGACCCTCCCTCCAGGGAGCCTGAGAAGTATCTGGGGGACATGGTTCAGGTGTCAAGGTGACTGGAGGGCTACTGGCATTTAGTGGGCAGAGCAACGCTGCTACGGGTCTCGGCAGGCGGCAGCTGGAGACTTGCTGTCAGGGCCTTGCCTGAATGGGACGTCCTGAAGGTCACAAGCTGTGAGACGAGCACAGCCCTCGGCACGAGCGGCCACGGGCCCTCCCAGCGCACCTCACCCTGAGCTGCGGGGCTCCCGGAAGCCACGCAGCTGGGGGGCCGTGACCATCCCTGCTTTTCTGCTGCGACCCAGACACTCTTGGGGTCCTGAGCTCTACAAGCACCGCAGGGAGCTGGGGGCAAAAATCATCCCAGCAGGAGAGTCTTCATCTCCATGACGGTTTCCGTCCTTCAGGACTCTACTCACCAGCAACGAGTCGCTCCGTTTGTTTCAAAGCGACGTGTTTCCCTTCCTGTTCTGATTCCACAGGTTAAGGAGCGACCGAGCCGTAACGTACAACGTCTTCCGTGGCTATCGATGGCGCGTTCTTCGACAAGACTACGGGGTTTGCCCAGCATCTCGAAGCGTCACCAGTAACGCGGGGCTGTGTGAGACGCGTGGCCGGAGGGAAGGGGGAAGGGGAGCCCGAGGCGGTTCATAAGCATCCTGCTAGCCTGAGACCTTCGGGCTTGTCCGACCCTAGGACACCGCTGTCTGCGCGTGGGGTGAGGAAAGTCGTGGGTGCTCTTTTGTTTCTTATCAGAGGCTGTTTCTGGAAGAGACGCATCATTGAGGAACAGCCTGACTATGGTCCAGGTCTCGTGGATGAGAAAGGGATGAGAACCCGACCAGCAGCGTAGACTGTGGGGGGGAGGCGGGGCAGGAGGGTGAGTTCCGGAGCCGCGGACTCGCAGCGGACGACAGAGGTGACGGGCACCTCAATGCCACCTGCTTCTCTGACATTAATGGGATTTCTGAGGTAGAGCTAGGTTGGAGTTTAAGTCTGGAAAAAGGTGGGGGGGGAAAGGCCGGGACGGCTGCGCACTGGCCCTAGGTCTGCCTGTACAGGCTACTGTTGTTTTAGGTTCTACTGGGGCGTGGGTGCTGGTGAGGGGAAGGCTCGGGACCCTGCAGGACTCTGGCATGTCTCGTCGCGGTGCTGGAAGCGGAAACAAACAGGCCCCTAACCCCCGGCCGAGGCAGTGACAACCAAGACACGGCAGCTCTGGGGAAGGGGCAGGAAGGGGCCAGGCTCCCTGAGGGTGACTTTGAACTGTGCACTCGCCCCCGGTGGGTGCGGCTCCGAGGTCGGATCATGGGCGATGATGACCACCTCTTGTCATCATCAACATGGCCACCTCTTGTCCAAAGGGGCCCTTTACCTGTGGAATTTCCTTGTCGCTGGGTTCCGACTACAGACTTGGAAGGGCTTTATGGGGGGGTACGCAGAGTTGCAGGCCATCCCACAGGCTAAGTAGAAACAAGTCCTCCAGGTAAATCCCATTTCCATAAGGAATCTCACAGCCTGAGAGCACTCTTCCTGCCCCCAGCTTCGAGCAGCATCTCCAGTAACTACCTTGGTGGTCTTTACATTTGGGTCATGTGCCCCCAAGGTAAAAACAAACAGAAAACCAAACAAATTGAACTCTCTTAATGTATTTCTGTTTATTTGGACGCTGAGCTCACACGCCGCTGGACGAGCCTATTTCTAAAACAGACACACACAAAATAAACCCAGAAGAGTGAGATGAAAAGAAGTAGAAACGGCGGACCTGTTTTCCTCCTCCCATCCCAAACTGCACGCTTTGGAAAGCCCGAGTTCAGAGCAGTGTTGTGTGGCTGGAGAAAATTCCGAAGACCAAGCTTTTCTCAGCGTGTCTGCACTCCCTGGGCAAAGCGGAAGAAACAAAAGGCAGGCAGGACAACTTGAAAGGGGTGTGAGCCTCCCAGAAGACAGGGCCGACGCATCTGTCCGACTTGAGGGCCACGTGTGTTGCCATTCCCCCTGTCTCTTGCCGTTTCTAGAGATGTCAGATGTGGTTGTGAATCCTATGTCCCCCGCCGACCCCCACATTCTCCACGTGTTGCTCATTGTTACCATTTGCTTTGGGTTTCAGCCATTCTGCGGCGCTTCCCCTGCATTCCTTTTCCCGGGCTTTTAACTCCCACCTCAAGCTGCTGGTTCGTTCCAGAACAACCTGTTGCATTATCAAGACAGAGAAAGTGGGACAGAAGGAGGGGCCGGAGGGGGCATCCACAGGCTGTCTGTACTTGAAAAGAGGCGAGTTCTTCCCTTCAAGGCCACCCTACCTTTGGCAACACTGGGGGAGGGGAGGCTTGGGAGCAGGACCGGAGATGCCAGACCTGGGGCCACACTTGAGCACCTGTACTCATTCCTGCAGGACACGGTCTTTGGCGAGGACCTTTCACGGCAGCAGAGATCCGTGCGGTTAGGCTAATGCCAGAGAGCTCGTGACAGGCCTCTTTCCGCTCCCCGAGGACCCCAGCACACTGCCTGCCTGATTCTCTCTTGAAGCAGACTTCTCGGGCCATTGCCTTTGCTTAGACCATGACCCTGGGCTCCCGGCGACCTCCAGCCCAGGGGTCTGCGGGCTTAGCCCCTCAAACGGATAATTCTGCACCATAGTTTCTGCCGGGCGCCTCCTTTATTTACCATTTTATATTTCATTCTTCAGGTTTTTAACCTCCGGGCTCCCCACTGCTGAGCGCGGCGATTCTCAACATCCCCCCTCCCCCCGCCCTAACGTATCGAAAGATCCCGAACACAGTCCTACCCGTGGCTCTGGCTAAGGTGGTTCCCTGGCTGAGGTGGGAGACTGACCACTCAGAGGTGATCAGAATCCCTGCAGCCGTGCGGAATTTGCAAAAGAGCTTCTTTCAAGACCCTTCCACTCTAACCCGGGCGCCACGTAGTGCGCTCTTACGCTAAGGGGCCCTTCTCTGTCCGTGCCTCTGTGCATGCTGTCCCCGTGGCTTGGAGTTCGTCCTGCTGAGCGCTCAGAAATGTCACCTTCCATCTCTGAGGGAAGCTGCTCCCGTTCCCGCTCTCCCTTCCCCGTTCCCTTCTGCAGCACGGCGCCTTCCCCGGGGCCCTGGACGGTGCCTGTCCTCCGACGCCCTCGGCACACTGGCTGCACCCGGGGGGCTCATCCAGCCCCCAGGAGACTGTCCGTGTCCAGAGAGCAGGCACGCCCCTCATTACTTGTCAAGATGGCAGCCCGCGAGACTCAAGATGGGGAAACCGAATGGGAGGAGAGATGCCAAAATCACCGTGGCTCTGGCTGCTGCCGGTAACTGGAACCAACCTCCTTGTCCTCCCCTTCCACGCCTCATCCCTTGGGGCGGCCCCTCAGCTCCCCCCGCCCCCACAGCTAGCCCCCGGTGGGGCTCTGTGGCTGTGGCAGCCGTGATTTACAACGGCATTTAGCTGGATCTAATCAGAAGTGTGAATACTCCCCTTCTATCTGGCACACATCGTCGGAGCTCTAATTATTCACACATTTTGGCAAGCATTCTGGTGTTCCCCTACCAAGCTCCTAATCCCAGCAGATCAGTTAAAATAAATGAAAGAGAGAATCAAAAGGCACTTTAAAAATTCAACTGTTCTCCAAATGAGTTTGAACAGGCTCCAGACAACCCGTGGTCGCAGCTGACGGGCATTTAAAATGTAAGAACCCTTCTGCGCACCCCCACCCCGAGTCCCTTCCTGCACCCCCTGCATATAGGAACCTGATTCCCCCCTGTTTAAGAGAAACCCTGGAGACTGGGGCTCTGGCATGTTTTCAATGATCTACACTAAAAAACCAGGAAAATAGGGTCACCATCCCACGATCCAATCAGTGCCAAAGCAACTCTGCTTTTTCCACGTAGGTAATGTGATACGAGCCCAGGACCGATGATTCCAACCTTCAGAATGCATCTATTAATAGAGTCCCAAAGTGCAGGAAGTCATTGGGGCAAAAATGAAAGTCACGTACCAAGCTCTGACTTTGAGAAAAGTTGTCAAACACACACACACGAATACGCACACACGCGCGCCGAGTATATGGCACTCGCAGATTTAAGGAAGGCGATACACAAGGCTTTCCATACACCTTGCTCTCCCTCTTCAAGTGGACTTCTCCTCCACTTGAAGTTGGCTCTGTCAGCACCTTCAAGGCTTTGCTCAACAAGACCTTCTCTGCTCATCGCTCAGGACGGCGAAACGTCTTCCTCTCGCCCCCTACACCCTCCGCTTCCTTTCCCGCTTTATTTTTTTCTCTGCAGCACTGCTCACGGTCAGACTGCTCACCCGTCACCTGCCCCCGCCCCCCGGATGTAGGGATTCTCGACCATTTGGCCACTGCTGTGTTGAACAGCGTCCCACGTGGCGCAGGGGGTCAAGAAGCACTAGTTAACTGCAGAGCGAATTCCTCCTGACGGCCTGCACGTGTCCGGACAGTCCCAGGGAGCTGCCCACCCTGTCCTTCCTCCCCTCCTGACCGGGAACGCTGGCTGCGCGGAAAATGCCAAGGGCAGGATGAGTAACGAGATTTGGAGGGGGCGCATCATGCATGGGTCCTCAATTCCCGGCTCCGCTCTGTCCCTTGTGTGGTGGGCAACCCAAACTTCTGTCCTCGCTGTTCTGAAACAAGGAGGCGGCCAAGAAAAGCGATCTTCCAGGATTCCGAGAAAGCGTGAAAAAAATAACACGCGGGAGAGGACTTGGAAAAGTTCACCGCACTCGCCACACGCAAGAGGATACGGTTCTTCAAAGATAAGGCGGCGCTTTCCATCTGACTCTTCCAAACACCAGGCATTCTCAGCTACAGAGCGCCACAAGTATATCCAGCCGTGGTTACGGGTCAGGGAAACGAGGCAGTAATTCACCCACTCTCTCCCGCTTCAAGCATGTGACTTGCCACAGACGGCAGAAAGGCCCCTGTCCAAAAGCATCAAGAAAGTGCCTGTGTGTGTGTTCACGGGCTTTGCGCTGAGGCAGCAAGAGAAGACACAAGAGCCTTTCCACAATTCTGTGGCTAAAGCTGAAGATGTCCCCCGACCTCATCTCTAGGAGAGGCTGGAGGCAGTGGAACGTTTCTTGGGGCAGGAAGGTTCTAGATGACAAGTACCTTACAGAAGGAGGTACTTGAAGGGCTTGACTGAGTTAGACTGAAGTCAGAGATTAAGGTCTTAAAATTCTGGTTGTTGGAGCCCTGAGCCCCAGAGGGAACTTTTCATCTGGCCCCTAGCTTAGCTGGCCAGGTGGACTTTCAATCCGAGCTCTGTGTGTGTGTGTGTTTTTTTAGTGGTTATTCATAGGAGAAAGGCTGCTGAACACTGAGCAGAACTGTTCCCTCGCTCCCTCCCAGGTGCCCGGTAACTGAGCGACTTTTGTACTGGGGTCGGCAGGGGACCAAGGAAAATATCACCCCCACTTGTCTATTTATATAAAATACTCAAACCATTTATATGTCTTTACGTTTCGGGGTAACAGCCACACAGCATCGATGTTGATGTTTCATGCATGTGAAATAACACAGTAGAAAGCGACTTTAAAAAATTACTTTCTTCGGTGTCACCATGGAAACCGGCCAACATAATCTCTCCACACCTAACTCTGGGGGGTGAGGAATAACAGTGACTGGGGGAAAAAATGAAAACATTGAGAATGCTCATAAATTCTGTTATGTGCCAAAAAATTTAACATGAGACATTTTTCCTCTGCTTTCAGCTGGGATGTCAACCTGTGATGTTTACTTTTTGAACTCTGTTTGATTTTCGAGACTAAAAAAATCAAATTGGGAAGTTCAGTGAAGTTCCTGCTACGCAGCAAGTCTCCGCGAGGCCGATGAAGGCTTCCAGGTTGTGCCTGTGAGCGGACTTGAGTTGGAGGCTGCACCGAGAGAGCAAATGGTAGCTGGGGGGCACTGACAGGGTCAAGGGCGGGTGGAGGGGACGCGGGGAACTTGTTAGACGAGGAAGAAAAACGAAATGAGGGAAGAGGACAGTCAGGGCTGGCCAAGACTAGCCTCCTCCCTCTGGCCATCTGCTAGATTCTGGGGTTCTCCTTGCCGTGGGTCCCAAACAAGAAGCTCTTTTCAGAGCCGTTTTGGCTGAGTCAAACTGAGATCCGCTAGGCTTTTTGAGAGCGATGAGAAGACAGAAAGCTCTGTTAGAGTCTGATTATTCATAAAATAAAAGTGATTTTTTGGGAAGGAAAAAAACAGAATCCAAACCTAGACTCTGAAAGGAAAGATTAGCAAGATTTCCCAATTCGGCATTTGTTTCTTGGAAAACCACTTGCGGTTTAAGAAGAAGAGCTCCTTGGCAAGGACTCCTCCTGTCCTCAACCCAAGTGCCCCTGGTGGAAACGGGAGGCCGGTTGCAAAGGTCTGCTCTAGAGTGAAGAGGCCCATTTTATTCCAAGTTTTGAATGCCTCGCTCGAAGATGAAACTGATTCCAAATCATGTCGTCCTTTTCACTTATTTATTTAAAATTTTAACCTCAGGACTTGCTGCACATAAATCCGTACTATTTTTGCGGCTAACGTTCTTGGCAGAAACTACTTCTTCTCCTGCCCTATCATCTTACTTTTTTTTTTTTTTTGTGGTCAGTGGATTTTATTTAATGGCTTAGAACTATATCTTACTTCTAAATATCGTTCCCTTGCCCTAAAAACACCCTAGTAATAACAGTGCTTAATATATTATTATACAACGTACAATAAATATCCTTTTTCAAAAAAATTTAGCAGACCTTCCAAGAGAGGTTTTTTGGCAAACTAGTAGAAATAGTAGAAAACTGAAGATTGTAAATTAGAAGTCACATCCAAGCTAATTCTTAGGCTTTGTTAACCCTCCTCCCAGAGTCTGCTCTGGCTCCTTAATCATATTTATGTTGATGGAGCACTTTGAGGGGAGAGGGAGGTATGCTCCTCAACAAATTACAGAGGTAACCCTTCCCCACTAAGAACAGAAAGAAATCCTGTGAACTGGGCAGAATGAATCTGAGGGAAAACACTGCAACGGCAATCTGGAGGGAGAGTTAGTTGAGAAGTCCCCTTCCACAGCGATCCATGAAAGACTGGCGCTCAAGGCCTCAGCACTGTCCGTCCAACCATCCGTTGGACCACCAGCCCGCCAGCCACCGAACCCCCCACTGATGCGTGTGTTCCACAAATGCAGCGAAGGGGCTACTGGACGCAAGGCTCCGTTCCAGCGCTGGAGACAGACCCGCGAGACACGATCGACTCCTTCTCATGCCACCGTCGGCCACGTGCCTCTTTTCACCCTTTCTCGGCTCCTGGAAGAGTAACCTCCCCTTGAAAGTCTGAATGTAATTTCTTCCAGACACTCTTCCCGAGTTCCTGGCTCTGAGCAGAAAGACTTATAAACGGAGCACAAGGAGGCGTGCATCCTTATCAGCAATCACTAAGAACGAGCTTGTAACAAATATACATATATATTCAGCGGCACGGAAAGAAATACAGTAGGAAAAACCAGGAGAGAGAAATTATGTGGGGAGGGCAGGTAAACATGCACAACCTGTATAAAAATGCAAAAGCTGTTATAATTTATTCATTAAATCCAGTACGAGAGAACACTCACTCGGAAACACCCAGCAGAGGGCTAATCCTTCAGGACACTGCCTTCCCTCCCAGATCTTTACCTGCAACCCGAGGGCGCCCTGGGCTGCTCTGCGTTGGTCTTGCTACAAGCCAAGGCCCATCCTCCTGCTAAGAGGGAGCCGCGTTCTCACTGAGACGGTAGTTCACGGTGACTTTCCTCAAGTGGCCCCCTGTGGGAGTGGGTGCTCTGGGCTCCGGTCTCCACCCCTGTCTGAAAGGAGTTGTGTGACCTCAAGCAAGCTCTTTGGCCTGCTGGGCCTTCAGCTTTTCATTACTAAAGAAAATAGCTACTTAGGCCAAAATCTAATTCCTAGACACGCGGTAGGGACACATACGGTAAGATGACACATGCAAGCATGTCCTGAAAAAGTAACGTAAGACACCAGAGCCTGACGTCACGCTCACCCAGCTCCACGGGATTCCCCACGGGAGGGCAGAGCTCTGTTCCTCCCACCTCTTCC
Source organism: Mellivora capensis (assembly GCA_004024625.1). Taxonomy (NCBI): domain Eukaryota; kingdom Metazoa; phylum Chordata; class Mammalia; order Carnivora; family Mustelidae; genus Mellivora; species Mellivora capensis. The sequence goes on along the minus strand of PISX010013610.1, from coordinate 26,771 downwards.
CTGTCCCCTGGCTCCGGTTTTCCGTCCTCCCTTGCCTGCACTACAGTCAGAACATGAAGGACCAGGGAAGACCAGGTGCCCGGCGAGCCGGGTGGCTGCATCAGCACAAAGACTATTTTAGGGGAGATGAAAGCTTCCAGTTCATTAAGTAAAAGGTCTCAGAAGCTTGGAGAACGCCAGGAGTCAACGGAGGGTTGGCAAACGGCAGCCCCAGCAGGGCAAGGACTCCTGAGCCTAACCTTGCTGTTTGATCTAGGATGCCTGCAGGAAGTGCGGTGCTTGGGTCTATCCTGGGATAGACCTATCTACTGGTCCTATTTTGAGGACTGTGTTGGTAAAAGGTGCAGTAACCTGGGCTGTGAACATGGGCCTGGGTCGCTGTCCGGAGTGACAATGCTGGTCAGAACCCGGTTGCAAGCCATCTTTTTTGCCTCTCCTGGCATCCCCCAAAATGCACACATAACTAGGAATTGCAGTTAAAGTTCATGTTCTTCCCTTCTGCTTGTTGAACTCTTGTCCTGCCTGTCTTTTTAAGGTCTGTGAGATCTTTCTCATTCTTGATCTATTGGTATTTATGTTTTTTTCCCCTTGTTCATTATAGCTAAGGGTTTCTCAATTTTGTTGACCTTTTCTAAGGATCAGTTTTTTAAGATTTTATTTTTAAGTAATCTCCATATTCAACATGGGCTTGAACTCAAAACTCTGAGATCAAGACTCACGTGCTCTACTGACTGAGCCAGCCAGGTGCCCCTCTGAAGAACCAATTTCTGCCTTAATTTTTCTCTATCACCTGTTTTCTATTTCAATAATATCTGCTATTTTCTTTATTATTTCCTTCCCTTTTCTTAATTTGGTTTTATTTATGTCTTCTTTCCCCAGTTTCACATGGAGGAATCTAGGTCATTGATTCTAGGCCTTTCTTCTATGCTGATATAAGCATTTAAAACTATTAACTCCTCTCTGGGTACTACTTTAGCTGCGACCCCAAATTTTAATATGCAATATTTTTATTATCACTTAGTTAAAAATATTTTCTAATTTTTCTTGTGACTTTTTCTTTGACCTGTATTTAGAAATCTGTTGCTTATTTCCAAATACTTGCCACCTTCCTGGATATCTCATTGCTGTTGATTTCTAATGAACTCCTTCTAACTTGAAAGGCAGATCAAATGCTTCCCTACCACCACCACTCCCCGGAGTCTTCCTTCCCTTCGGTTGGAATTAGACCATAAGCTTCATGAGGACAGGTGCCACGCCCACTTATTTAACACTGAGTCTCCAATGATTAGTCTAGTGTCTGCGCCACATCACGCACTCAGTGAATATTTGTTAAGGGGTTGATGACTTCTTCTTGTATGATTTCTAAACCCGCTGTTACCGTCTATGTAACTAAGCTAGTTACCCGAGTACAGGTGTGCCCCACTAGAATGGGAGGCTGGGCACAGCAAGAACCTGAGTTCTATGGTCTTGCCAGGACTTAGTCCAGGGCTGACAAACTGTAGGCCTTTCATGAAAGGATGGCTAAGCAACAGTTCTACACAGAGAATCTCAAGCTCTTATCCCATTGATGGGGATGTCTGACGGGGCTCTCAGTTTCAGTGGCATGGATGTGTTGATGGCCTAACCAAGGTCTACTTAATAGCAAATGGGATGGGAAGAAGCCAGTTTCTCCTGGTACACCAATGGGCTCCTACTAGTAATCAAAGGCACTCATCCAGCTGCCCCTTTCCTATGACTGCGAGGAAGATGCATTTGTGTTTTTCCAATAACTTTCTTTAAACTCGTAATATCTGGTAATGTTTCTCAGCCTCTCATCAATTAACTGGTTTCTCCCAGACTGAGTCATTTTGGGTCTCAATGTATCTGTGCTTTTTTTTTAAATTTAATCACATACATTTTCAAAGTAGGTGGAGCCGATGGGTCATGTCATCAATCAGATGGGCTGCCGATGAAACTTTGCTGAACAGGACTGTCATCATCCCATTAGGGAGTTAATTAGAAATCTCATCTTCTGGTGGTTGGTGAAAATGGGAATTCTTCCTATGGACTTGGGAACGTTATGGGAAAAGGACACCCCTGGGACAGAGGTGGGAGTGAGGGTAGGAGTCCCCTAGTTTGGTCTTTCACCTCGGGAAGCCCTGGGCTGGGGCCCAATTAATTGGTTCCAGTGCCTCCTTCTTCCCTGAAGGACTATGTTCTCCCCCCAGGCTGTTTAGAAAGGCTGAAAGGTCCTCCTCGGCAAAGGGATGAGAATATCTGGGAGCAGGAAGAATCCTGAGAGGGAGGACAACCCCGAGGCTTCAATCAGGCTGCCCCAGGAGGACAAGTGAGATCCACGGCAAGTGCTGAGGATAGCAGGTCGCTGGGAGAAAGGGACACATGAAGGCCTCAAGCTGCAGCTTTTGGTACGCGAAGGTCTGACCTAGGAATGAACCACCGCCAGGGCTTGGAGGTCAGGGGAAGAGAAGTGAGGAGCACCACCAGGGCAAAGAAAACAGCAGACACGGGACGGACCCCAGCAGGAGTGGTCTCAGACCGATGGAGGTGGGGGAGTGGGGGACCTCAGTGTGAGAAGGAACATCTGGGGCGCTCTCTCTCGGCTGGGCTGCTGCACTGTTGGGAGCCAACCTACTAACAGAGGCCCTGGCAGTTTCCAGAAATCAGACCCCTGGGCGCCTGTGCTGTATCTGCACCCAGCCCTCCTCGGCCTGGGGATGAAGAGCAGGGCAGAGGGCTTGTGAGGGGACTCCGCAGCCCTTTAAGACCAGAAGCCTTCTGGCCCAGATGCACAGGGTTCTGGATGCGCAGGGTCTGGATGCACGGGGGTCTGGATGCGCAGGGTCTGGATGCACGGGGGTCTGGCACCCGTACCCAGGGCTTCTCCCCTTGCACAAAGGCTGCCTCGGGGCCTACAAGGCCCTCCCAGGGCCAGCGGGCAGCCGTGCTCTGGGGAGAGGGCTCTCGGGGTGTTTCGGGTGAGTTCTGTTTCAGGCGGGCAGAGCCGGTGCAGACCATGAGGTCCGAGGGCATGAGCCCTCCATGAGGCCCTTCCCTCTCGGAATATCACCGCGCCAGCCGTCCATTCCCCGCAACGAGCACCAGGGTTCCTCCTTGGCCCGATTTTAACGGTTAAAGACACGCACAGCAAATGCCTCCTAATTACTACTTTCATGGCAGATGCAGTCATTTCCTTGGATTTTACTGCCATTAGTTTTCCTCACCGATTTATCCTTAGCTACTCTCCTTGAATCCTGCTCGCCTCCCCTGAGCCCTTTCCTCCTCGCTCCTCGCGGCTTGTCAGCACGCCTCCGCGCCCCAGGAGAGATGGAAAGCCTTGTCGAGCCCCTGCGCAAACACACATTCCTATTCATCTATCACATTTAGCATGCGCACTTCCACGCTCATCAAAACCGGCCCCAGCCCGCTAACTCATTTCCCTCTCCCAATTACAAATTAGTCCATTAGGCTGTCTGCAGTAGGCCCTTGGTTGCATCTTGGTAATGGCTTCTGAGATTTCCATCATAATCGTAATGGCTCCCTATGCAGCCATGAGGGCAGATGGAGGCCGCTCGTGGGTAATGAGCTATCAGGCCACCGAAGGGCACAGCCCCGGGCTCATTATTTAGTCTTGGCTGTTTTGTGAAAACAACAAGAAAGGTAAAATGCTGAAGGGAACACTTTAGCATATTAAATTAACACTTCTTGAAAATTCTCTCTGTAAACATGCCATATTTTCCCTTTATGCCGCATCCCCGAGCCGGCGCACACTATGCAGGGCTGGGGGGTGGAGGGGCGGCCAGGAGAGAGGGGAAAGGCGGGGGATGGGAGGGAAAGGAGCCCCCAAATGGGGGCAAAACAGGGCACTTGGGAACCTTTCGCAGCGTGCTGGAGGGAGTCCTCCTGCCCGGCCTCTGTCCTCCCCAACGCTTCTGCCCACGCGTCCATCCCCCAGACAGCGTGGCCGTCGCCAGCCGTGCTTAATGGTCCTCCGTCCCTGGGAACCAGCCTGTCACACGCCCACAGGGAGAGGCCCTGCAGAGCCCGGCCCAGGTACTGCCCGCTCTGGTTCTTTAAGTGATGCCATTCTACTTTTTATTTATTTATTTTTTTGCGGGGGGAGGGAGGTACAGAAACAACAAAACAGACACAAACCCAAAAAGCCCACCGCCACCACCACCGATGAGAAGACCCCGACGCAGACACGGCCATGCCGGCGCCTGACCACAGGTCACATTTATCAGCACTAACTGGGGCCTGGCGCTGTGCTACGCACGTCACATCTGTCACTGCTGGCTCACTCCGCCGTCCCGAGGGCCCTCTGGGACGGGCTCTACGGGTGAGGAAACCGAGGCGAGGCTGAGCTTGGTGACTGCCCCGAGGGCACAGGGAGAGCTGGGATGTGAGTCCTCGCGGGGTCCCTCCTCGGCCTCCCCGCTGCCCCCTCGTTCTGCTGGGCCCATGAGCCTTGCCGAGCACACGGCGCTGGCCCCCTTCCAGCCTCCAGGGACACCGACCTCATCACCAGGCCTCCTGCTCTCCCTCCCCACACCCGCAAACCTCGGCAAGGCCAGGTCTTGAGACACGGCAGCCTCTGGGGGCCCGTAATCCTGATTCTCAGTCCCAGAACACATCTCTGAGGTCGGTGGCTGCAGCTCCCCCTGACATGGAGATTTCCGTGGCAGTGCCACCTCTCTGGACAGAAGTGACACCAACTGGGAGGGAAAAAGCTGTGGGGACAAGGGCGGTCTCTGACCGTTGCTGCTGCTGGCGGAGGAGAAGCCCTCAGCGGCTTCAAGGAAACACAGGGGTGAGTCTGGAGGAAGCACAGGGACTTCTACCGGTGAAGGTACAATGAATAATAACCCGGTGCACCAACTGTCTAAAGCCCTTTCTCCCCACTTTCAGAAGAGTCATCCTAAACCTTTCCTAAAAAGCCGCGGAGGATCCCAAGCCCGTCATCCCATTCTGTTCTTTATCGGCCCTTACATCTTCCCGGGCACTGCTTCCCTCTGAAGGGTGGGATGGGTTTCCCCACCTTTGATCTCATTCATCCCTACCAGGCCCTGTGACCGACCAGGGGAGGCTGTAATCATCCCCAGGACACACAGCAGGGAGGCAGCCGGCTCGTCTGAGAAGCAGAAGGGAAGAGTCCCCGACTCCCAGTCAGGGACCATCCCGGCCACCCCACGCCCCCACCCCCACCCCGAGGCTCTGCGGTTCTAGACACACTCTTCTTCACACACACTCTTCCAAAGAAATCCCCTAGTCCTACTCTGTTAACAACACACAAGGTCGGTTTAGAAAGGCCTGTCTTTCGAAGAAGGAAAATGGCACAAGCCCAAAGTTCAGGATGAGTCTGGTGGTAAGCGAAAGTGGGGGGCCAGTCAACTTTGCTAGGCTGGAAAATACGAATTTATGAGCTGTTTTGTTAAATTCCGATATGGATTTTTGAAAATGAAAAGGATGGATGGGTAGATGGCAGCAAGATGTTTAATCAATGTCATAAAATATAACATTCATTGGGCTTCTAAAATGAAATTAATAATCTGTGTAGAAGTATCATTAGGAGATAAGTGACATTTCAGGCTTTGATTTGCAACTTGCAACAAATCTTACTTCCATATAATTCAAGCATTTTGGGGGATATTCATCTTTATTAAAAAGTACCCAAACCTTTGCCCCTCTGCTGCACCACCAGGCTTTTCTTTCCCTCCAGGACGGAGCACTAAATAAAAAAGGATACATTATCATATACATGCTTTAAATTAATCAAGACAGAAATATCATATTTAAATTAAATCAGGGATTTCTCACTTGCTGCTTATCAGGGGGGAACTTAGCTATCTGCAATAAGGTGTTTTTTTTTTTTCTCCTTTTATCTGAGACCTGGGGCTTGAGCCTGCTGCGTCTCCGCTGACGTCCTTCCCGTCTCACCTCCACTCAGTAGGCTAAAGCAGGGCATAGAGCGAAATGCTGTTCTCCTACATAAATCCTAGAACTGTATTTTAGAGCTGAGAGGGACCCTAAAATCACGTAGCCTGAGCTCTTCATTTTACAGATGAGGAACGCGGTCCCAGGGAGAGGGACGCAGTGACAAGCGAGAACCAGCAGGCCCGGCTCAGAGCCGTGTTGCTCCCTCCAGTCCGCGCTGAGCCACGCTCTTCCCCTCGCTTTGGAAAACCCACCTCAACTGGGGGGATGGAAGACGGCCTCTAGCACAGATCTAAGTCGTGGGCATTCCGAGTCTATTTTCTTTTCCTTTTGTTTTGTTTCGGGTGATTGCGGAGACGGGGAGGAGAGAGGCACAGCTGCCCGGAGATCAGAATAAGGAGGCTCTCGCCACTGGGCATCGCTGTGCTGGCAACTCAGTACAAGCCCGTCTTCACGAAACAGTGCTCTGCTGTTCACCTGAGCACAGGCCGGGGCTGTAAGCAGGGGGCAGGCGTGCCCTGCCTCTCCTAAGGAAGTCAGGGCACAGAGGAAAACACGGTCATAAGTTGCCTTAGATGGGAAAGGCAGCTGCCAAGATCCCAAAGTCAGGGGCCCCAGACGGACAGTGTGCCCATCTCTCCTGAACCCCGTGAGCTTGATCCCGTCCCCCCCGCAGCCACGGTCCTTCTCACACACCACGAAGAGCCCACGCAGAACCTCGGATACAAAAATACTTGTTAAACAACCCGCAGAAAAACAGACCACACGTGATAGGGCCCTAACCGTGAGACCCGCGTAATGATCCCTCCTTGAGTGGATGAGAGTGTGTAATGCTATACTTAAGAACGAGGGGCATATATATATCTATCTGTCTGCCTATCCATCTGTCTGTCTAACTATTGGGGGGGGAGCAGAAATGGGGGGTGGATAGCACAAAGGATACGCTTGGCTCTTGTCGAAACCCATTTTAAAGCACAGACCTTCACGGGATCTACGCAGACTTGGGACAGGAGCAACAACGATCACCAGGACGGTTTAAGTGTGCACCTGGGAAAACACGCTAGTCCGAGCCAAGGTGTTGTGTTTACACGATCTGCAGAGGCTCTCCCCACCCCCCACCCCTACCCCGGAGAGGTTCTGATTCTTTGTCCAGAATAGCATCCTGTCATCTTGTGGGATGAGGGCCTGGCCCCCAGCCCCTGGTTGCAAAGAAAAGGTGATTTAGAAAGACAGCAAATGTCCACAGGGTGCAGGGATGGCCCAGGGGGTGTTTGAATCTGAGAGTCTGCTTTTTATGGGCTGGAGAATGTCCGTGTGACTCTCACTCATATTCTCTCTGTCTCTCTCCTTCCCGCCCGCACCCCCCGCCCCCAATTCTTTCCCCTTCCTTGACCTCTTCGCTAATCGCCCTTAGCTAGCGTCTTCTCTCCCTCTCAGACCACTGCGGGGGCTTCTGGGATGAGACCGTCACGTGGGTTTAGGAGAACGGGATGCCCCCGAGGTGCTGGGTAAGGTGACCAGAGCCGGACTTGTGATCCGGGGTCCCGGTAAGCCCCGTGCCCTTACAGCTTTGCCCTCCAGAGGTCTTGGGGAGGAATGCTTCCTGTGTCTCGCTGAGCATTTCCTCCTAAACCCCTGAAATTTCACTACAATCATCTATCTTCAAAGAAATCAAAACGCACCCCCGTCTCCCCTCCTATGGAAAGGTTAGGTCTTTGCTCAAGCCTACGGACTTTAACCTCATAAATATTCCCAGCTATAAGATCTTATTAAGAAGGTATGTCTCCCAGGAGCATAAAACCATCAAGCTGTAAATTTTATTTAATTTCCCATGAGATCTTATGGCCTCATACATATAATTAGAGTGCAGTATAGAGCACTTTTTTGTGTTTTGTCAATAAATCACCAGGGAACAATCAACGTTTAAGAGGACAAGCTTTAATGATTTTTCAGACCCCTAAGCAATCGCGCCTTCACAATGGCAAGCCAGTCTTTAACCTCATCTAACTAGGGCTGTGGACTGTGGCGTCAGATAGGACCCCAAACACTTAATCCTATTAGATTCCCCAGCCCAGACAATCACGGCGGAACACCCAAGGGACCTATCGATTTTGATGCGGCCGACAGAAAAGACGGGCCGACCCACCGACAGCGCTTTATTAAGTGTTTACAAATTAAATATCTGGGGGTCGGCAACAGGCCCGGCTCTGTTAAACGGGCCGGTGTGAGACGTGCGCGCTGGACCCAGAGGGCAGGTGTTGACTCTGAGGACGCGTGGGGGGGAAGGCCCGGCAGGCCCCAGCCCTGGACGTGGGCAGCACCGGCCTTGCCGGAAAGTCAGGACACTTCGAGAGAAATCCCGTATGTGTGGCTTGTTGTTGTTAAGCTCGCTGTGACCGTGAACACGTGATGTGGCATTTATTCACGTCAGAAAATGCCTGTCAGATGAGAGAACAAACTTGGGTCTCCCTTGGTGAAGGCTCCAGAAGACAGACCCTGGCTCCCCTGGCTCTCTCCTCACACCGCGCTTTCTGAGCAAATCTGCAACCTGGCACGTCTATCAGGTGCCGTCAGTTTCCCGTGAACCGTTCCCCTCGCGTCCTTTCTTTGCTCAAAAATATTCTAAAGGCTCCCAATTTAAAGGCTCCAAATGTTGAAGGCATTCCCTTCGCCATGTTCTCCAGCACGGTCCGTCTCACTGCCCTAAACACACCTCAGAGCTACGTCAAGTGTGTGGTTCCGGTAAGAAGAGCGGACGTGTTGCCAAGTCCCCGTCTTTCCTCAGCGGCCCCCTGACCTCAGTGAGGGCTGCCCGTCCCAGTGGAGCTACCCAAGTCCCCCCAGCCTTGAGGTCACTTACATGTCTCCTTCTCCTCCGAACCATGTGCTCTGAGCTCCTGGCTCCCTCCCACCGTCTTCTGGAGTCCATCAGGTTTCCCTGGGTCTCTCTATTCTCCCAACTAGACCACGTTCTCGGAGCTTCTGCCACATTCCCTGCCCTGCTCGCCTTCCACCAACGCGGGGGGCCTGGCACAGAATAGGGCTGTGGACTGGCCGGCCAGTCAGGCGCCTCTCAGGTCTAAGAAGCACCTCGTCTCGGTGTCCTGGTCGCCCGCAGCTTCCCAAGACACTCAGGAAGTGACGGTGGCTGGTTCAGACCTACAGGCCTTTGCCCAAAATGACGAGAGAGGGTGGGCCCTAGGTAGCCCTCAGGATTTGCTGTTTTGTGACTTTACGATCTGTCGAAACAAACGCCCACAGGTCCAGCCACCTAAGTCACGTGCCTCGTCCCACTGTTGTTTTCTGACCTGTGTCCACCTCAAAGCCCTGACTTAACCTTAAAATGGCACATCGGCGGGGGTGCCGAAGCGTGGCTCGGTGCGCCCGAGGACCTGGCTTACGCACCTGGATCGAAGTCCTCCCTGTGCACACGCGTACACACCCGTATGTGTGCAAACGTGCTGAGCTGGAACTGCTGTACTTATGCGTGTCTGGGTCTCGCCCGAGAGACGCCCGTTCCCGCAGAGTGGCGGGGACCAAAGACGACCGTGGTGACCAAGACAGTCCGGCCCGTTGCCAGAGAGCACGCAGTCTGGTATTTTTTTCCAGCGTTTTCCGGCAGCCGACACCATCCTGTGCCTCAGACATCACACGTGGACAGTTTTGGGGAGGAAAGTCCGTACTTAGCATGGTATCTGGCACACGGCAAGGCCTCAAAGCAAGAGAGCTATTCTGACTCTGATCGCCTTCCTGATGGCTTTCTGTCCTGGGCTTACCTGCCTTTGTCTCCTATCTCCGTCTCTCCAGACCCAGGGCGTCCCAAAGTGAGCCGTGACAAGTTGGCTTAGGGTTGGCCCAGGGGTGCAGGACAGCTCTGGGCCCTCAAATCCCCACCTCTATTGAACAGATCAGCCTTCCACCCCATGGTCAGCAGGTAAAATGAGTCTGCAAACCCATGCCCCACACCGGGGGTATAGTCTTTGGCATCATTTTTTCAAGAACCCCATGACCGAAGAGTCATTCGGCAAACATGATTTATGCGGGTGAACCCAAAATCAATCTCCGTTATGGGAGAAAAGCTATCCCATGGGTCATGAATAGTTTCTGCCTCCCTCCCTGTGCTGTGTCTAGGCTCTGCACAGAGGACAGGGCTTAGTGGTTGACACTGTGGACTCTGGGGAAGTGGCCTGCGTGGGGCATGTGACTGTGTGGTCTGGGGAGAAGGGCCAGGGCTCACTGTCCTCAAGAAAAGTTCCCTGCCTCAGGGATGCCCCTGAAGGGTCAGAGATGCTAGGTTTCAGAATCAAGTTCCATAAAACAAATGGCTGCAAATGGCCTTTTCCCAATCTTACAATGCAGTAATTCACAAAACCCTCTAAGGGAATTTTTATGGCTTTATATTAATGTTCATTTAGGAAAGAAGTGAAAAGGGCATCGTCAAGATTTTAAAAAATCATTAAAAAGGGTCCTTTCTTGGGTTAATAGTGATACCTTAGCACAAAAAATGCACTGATATACCATAGAAATTGTTCTAAGATACTATTTTTCATCATTTTTATATGACCTCCTTTTTGTCTGCACTTAACTGCTGAGATAAAAAAGTAGACCGAGTAATTAAATTTTCTCTTCATTTTCATTTTCATCTTAATTCAATAAATATTAATCAAGTATTTATAATATGCCAACAAGTATTGTGGGGAGGGTCTGGCGACAGAGTATCTAGTCTCTACTTTCAGGGAGCTCGAAGTTTGTAAATTCATTAAAAAATTAAACTAAAATTCATAATCATCTGTGTACATGTGTAATCATTTATGATGATCTTGCCTATACGGATGGTAATTTGATTTTAAGAGTCTTGTAGCCAGTTTGATATTTAAAAATCTAGAACAAAAGTAAAACAAATAAAGAAAAAAGAAAAAAAAGAAACAACGAGGAAGGCACTCCTCTGGTGGGAAGGCCTCCTTCTCTGTGCCAAAGGGCCACAGGGTCTCAGAAGGAAGAAAGGGGGACGTGGGTGCATTGTCACGGGGCATCCACAGGTAAGGAAGGACCAACAGGGTGGGGCGGGTAGAGAAAAGGGAAAAAGAAAAGGCAGAGAGAGGGGAACCGCCTCTGGTTGGTGGTTTTCTGAGCAGTGGGGTCAGAAAGTGAAGAAGGGGGCTGGCAGTTGTCCACGGTGGGTGGTGTGTTCTTGTCCCAGGGGCACAGCATGAGGACCCTCACCGGGTGGGGCCGGCAGCCGCCGGGGCCTCAGGCCAACACTGCCAACTGGGGGCAGGTTTGGAGGGAAGTGGAAGAGTCCCGAGAGGGTGATATGACCAGGTTTCCCCACGACACCGCAATGGTGGCCGGGAGGGGCACATGCTTACTTTTGGCTGTTGTCTTGTTTCCCTGCGGAGGGAAACAGCCTTGTGGCCTGCCCGGCACTGGGAGCTGGGAGCCCTTCAGTCCCATCACTTGACCATCACAAAACTCTACCAAGTACTTGAAGTGTGTTAATGATCCAAGATTTAATCTATATTCTTACCCAGCTTGCACAAACCTATAAATAGGCTCATCTCGGGGTTATTGCTGTTATAAATTAATTATGGAAATACCAACCAAATCGAGTATGTGCCAGGCAAGTAATGGGAGGGCAGTGATCCACGGCGCAGGGGGCAATTCTGAGGGTGCCCGCTGTGCCAAGTTCACAGCCTCTGGCCAGGTTCCCTGGGCTCCCAGGGAGCGTAACCTTGAACAAGACACTCAAAGCTCCTTTCCTCCAGAGTCATTGAAGGAGGCTGGAAAAGTGACTTTTGGGTGCATCTCTTTTGGCTGACTTTGTGCCCTTCCTCCTCACATGATCTGTCGTCTCTCTCCCCTGCCTGGGAATGGTCCACAGATTGGATGGGGCTGCCTTTCTTTATATGAGAAGAAGAGAGAAAGCTCAGCTTATCTGCACGGGGTTGACATTGGCTGTGCTTCCGCCCTTCATGGATCCTGCCGTTGCGAAGTGAAAATTATGGCTGGGAAAGGAAGAGGTAAGTAAATACGGACTCGTTAAAACGGAAGGTTTTCTCATCAGGCCTGGAGCTAGCCCGGCACTGTCCAAGGGTACAAGGAGGTCAAAGTGGTGTACTTCCAGACAGCGGTCCCTTTCTGCCGGTCAAAGTGGCCAGATTTTACCCAAACGGCGCATCCTCTAGGACTTACAGGAAGCCTGGAAAAGGTGTAGCATCGTCCCCCAAAGGGAGAGGCTATTTCAGGGCAGTTAACTGCTCCCCGCCGGGGAAGAGTTCTGGGGGCTCCGGCTCCGAGTGTGCTTTCAGGTCCTGTGGCTCAGGCAGGGCCAGAGCGATGTCGTCACAACCCGCACAGGTCACAGAGCAAGACCAGGGACCGTGGTGAACGCACGCCCCGGAGACAGGTATTACTCACGCTCACTCTACCCGGGAGAAGACAGGCTCTGAGAAGTCGCCCGGCTTGCTGGAGGCCCTAGGGCTTGTCAACGGGAGAGTCGGAACGTGAGCCTGGGCCCAGGGCTGTAGGGACAGTCAGCGACAATGCAAGCGGGCCCGCTGTACCCCGAGCACTCTGCGGGGACATCTGCCCAGCCTTCCGGCCTCCCGAAGATGAGTCTCCAAACCGGGCGGGAAGCTCACCTTCCCTCTGAAACCCGCGGGAACAGTCCAGTCAGCACGGGCCTTCGAGGAACTTACGCGTGCTTCGACGCCACTTAAATGAACGACCATCATGGGACCCCTCTCGTTCACCTACGAACCGGGGGACGAACTGTCTTTGGACGATTTCTTTCTGACGCAAACACCCAAGTGTCACCACTGTCCGTCTCTGATCTTGTGCCACGGCAGCAAGCAATAGAGCTGACCGTCCTTAAGGCGCCTTCCGAACTCCGGCGCTCCCGGCACTGCCCTGGACAAGCCACTCGTGCTCGGTCCTGGGGCAGGGAACTGAGTCTGAGGACGCGAGGGCCGTCTGCTTTACAGAGCTGTCATGGGGATGGGCAAAGTGTCCATGGGACATGCAAAGTGTCGTGAGCACCATCCTTGGTCCTCCTTGGGGCAGAGACCGGACACGGAACAGTGTCGTTACTTTCCACGTCACTTTTCATACCCCCTGTATTCCCCATTAGACGATAAATTCCTGGAGGGCGGGGGGTCTCCTTTGCACTTCCTGGGCTCCTCGACACATTGAGCACAGCAATTTGCTGACTAGTGACTAGTTCTTCAAGTCAAGAACATGACTTGAAGAGCATGTTCCTCTTCAAGTGGACTTAGTTGGGACGTCGTGACCGGACACTGCTGTATGTGGGGCACCGCAGGGAAAATGAACAAAGTTTATAAATCGCTGAGTGCCACGTGAGACAGCAGGTTACAGACGTGGTCCCAGCCGTGTAGGTCCCGGGACCACGAACGTGGGGAGCACACACTAGAAAGAAAACCAGTCAACGTGCTGGAGGAACAAAGGTGTGCAGGAAAGGGTGCGATTTACCAGACAGGAGGGCAGATCACGTCCCGCCCAGGAACCCTTCCCTAGAGGAGAAGCGCCAAGCCAGGAGGAGAGTAAGGACCACATTCAGTTTCACTTAGAAACATTTCAGACCGTTCCCCTCCTCCCCGGCTGCAAAGTTCTGCACACCGGGGCTAGGTAAGCTTTGCCTGCCTCCACGGAAGGCAAGTAATTGGCTCTCCAGCGAAGGGGTAGACCGTGTGCGGATGGGCACCGCCACACATCAGACTGGCAACTTTCCAACACGCCAGGCCAAGGACATCTTCGGAAACAGAACCAACCAACGGAAGGCAGACACCAAGGTCGCTGCCCTCTGGGGGAACCTGGTTGGAGGAAGGCTGCAGGTCCCATTTCTGTGGAGATGGAGACCAGCCCCCAGACCGCCCAGGGAGCTGGAACCAGACCTCAAGGGAGGGAAAGGGAAACCTCCCATTTCCTGATCAACAGCTTCTTGCCATAAAGTACTTCGGACCTGTTTCCTGGTTCTCCACGGTGGGTCCTAATCAAATGGCCTTTCCTGCATGAGTTCTGACATCTCTGGGGATGTCACTGCCGGGGAGGGAATGTCACAAAAGGCTGTGAGACTGTGATTAGGAACAAGAGCTCCAACGTGAATGCCCACCCCGAAGTGTGCCTCTCCTCCACACGACGGGAGTTTTATACGTCTCCGTGGGTGTGGTTCTACTTCCATATTCCCCATCATAAAGGTAAGACGTCTGGAAATAAAGACCTACGGAATCCAACCTCTCAACAGATGTGTCGTGGGTGCTAAATGGTGAGTGGCATGTCTTGGGGGGCGGTGTTCCACAACAGAGAGGAGGCAACTGCTTTCCTCTGGGACACTCTGGGGTCGGCCTTCGGAGCATCAGCACTGCTGAGGGTCCCCTGGGAGGCTGGGCTCCAAAGTGGAAACTGCGGGTACGGAACACGGGTTGAGGGGGCAGCCCTATTGGCCCTCCCCACGGCGAGAGTGGATAAATGTTACCTTGAACATCAGATTTCCTAATTACGTGTTCCCCCCTGTGATCATTTTCTGGCCCACAGCCTTTAGATCAGTCTTATTTAAATGCTCTAGCCTGTTCTCTACTGCACTGTTTGTAATTAGAGTGGCACTCGGTGCCAGAGTGCCAGTGTGGCGGGAGGGTCCCCCAAAGCCAGTCTGGTCCGTGGCAGATGATGCCTGCGGGGTCACTGAGGCCAACGTGGATCTACAGCTTTTTCACACATGGAACGTCTTCCTCCCTTCGCCATGCCTGGAGGGGCAAATATGGTTTTATCAGGGGAGCTGGCAGATCCTCTTGAAATGTGGGGTCTGGTCACATACAGCCCTCACCTTTGAGAGAGAGGCCTGTGCCTGATCCCTAACACGGAGCACGGCGGATGGGCTACCACTGGGTTTGCCCCAGCAAGTCTGATGCCCCGACGTTCACCGAAAGGAGAGCCTCACCCAAAAAGTATCCCTTGAGGCGGTCCTGTCCTGAGCAAGTAAAAAATGCCTCCTCTGGGCTCTGAGAACTCTGCAGGCTCCACGGAGAAAAGGGGGGGGAGCCTGCTACGTCTGTGTGGCCCTGGGCTTGTGGAAGGCATTTCTGGAGCCGAGCCTCCCAACGGGATATGAGAGGCCGGCCGTGTTCTCCAGCCACCCCGCTTCATGCCACACCGTTAAATTCAAAACAAACTCTCACCTCATCATCAGGCCCCGGGGTCTGTGCTCTTAAAACCGGAATCAGGCTGTGATCGGGACCCACACGGACTTAGGGAGTCCCACGGCAACTGGTAAAACCCGTACTTTGTAGCAACCTGGCAAGGAGTGGCTGCTGGTAAACGGGAGGGATCTGCTCACCACGCAGATCTGCGCCAGGCCATCAGGGCTTATTTAAAACAGGCGAAGGCAGACTCTGGTTACATGCTGAAATTCATAAAACTTCAGAACATGTTATGTGAGTCTTATAAAGCTGGAATGTATGTGTTCAGTGTATTTGAAAGACTCTCAAATACGGAGCATTTCACACAAGCTGTGAAAAACGCACGGCTCCCCTCCTCCCCCCTTCCCGTCTTCCCTACTTGGGCATCAAATGTTATTCGGGGATAATGAAAACCAGAGAAGTCTGTGCCCGGGTTGTCTAACTGCATTACAGTAAAATGAAAGATCAGACTGTGGCTGCGAAGAGCCAACTTCGCAGCTACAGCGCCTCGGGAAGGACATACGTCTTGTAACCAACGGAGTTTACTGACGTTGCCCCCTTGGAACCTGACTCGGTGCCACGGCTCTGGCGAGAGAAACTGAGTCTCTCTCCACGGAACCCCACAAGGATGCTCTTCAACTGGAGGGGTTAGACCTGACATGACGCACGGATCCGCGGAACTTTCTGTGATGTCGAATCCAATCAGAGATGACAGGGAGGGAAGAGCGGGAGCCGGACGGGCCTCGGGAATGAGCGCTTCCCTCTCCGGATGCGCCTGTTTCTACTTACAGAGCTGTCGCCCTAAAAATGCAGACTCGCTGCTGAAATCTTGATTCCGGATGGTGAGGTCCTCTAATCCTGTTAAGCAAAGCTTTCCTCATTGTGGTTCCCGCATTCTTACCCACGTTAGTTAGCTAACGCACCTTTAGCGGCCGGTAATTATTTTACAGGATATTTTAGTACATTTACATGTAGACAAGATGCCCACGAGCCTTACAAACCCTCTGCCTCTGCAGGTTCACCAGTCAGCAGCGACTGGGTGAGCCTCGCGGCGGGAGACCGCGCCTCTATGATGCTCTGCCATGTCCAGAAGTTGTAGAGTTACTTCCAGAAACAAAACCAAAAGCAACCCAAAAGGTCCTAACAATAAAATCATAAAAACAAAACAAAAAACAAAAGGAAAAAACCCAAACAATTTGCCAACTGATTTATAAGTTAAACTTGGCTAGGGACTCTGATTTGGGGCTCTTTCCTAGAGCTTGACAACCCCGCGGTCCCTCGGTGGGCTCTCAGGAACGGGACAAGGGGGTCGGGTTGCACACTGCATAAATGCTTTGGCACAGAACTCCGGGACCAACCAACTGTACAGAGCAGCACAATGACAATTTCGTTTTGTTTCCTAGAGCTTCACGTTTGGTGGGCGCCATTTGGAATGACCAGCGCCCATCGGGTGTGGGAGTAAAGGGCAGGCATTCAGGCTCATTTTCCTGGGACCCAGACCACTGTGTTCTGGCCCAGATAAGGAGCTTTGTTCAGGGCAATTTAAGGCAGCTTCGCCTGAGACGACAGAGCCTCTGCCCTCAACGCCTCCTGCTCCTGCTCTCTCTCTCTCTCACGCAACTGCAACCCCGCAGGCCTGCTGGCCGTTCCTCAAACACACCATGTGTGCTCCTACGTGGCCCTCGGGCCCTTTCCACACAGTCTGTCTGGAACTGAGCCTCCCCCCCAACCCCACGGGCATCCACATCTCATTTCCTTCAGACGCGTCCGGATCGAGGCCCTCCTGGACCACATCTAACGCTGTAGCTCTCCCCGCCCCACTGCCCTCCCTGCTCTTTTTTCTCTAGATAACGCGTCATCTGATAGAACTAGTCCACGTCTCTCCATGGTTTTGTCCGCCTCTCCCCACTATCAGCTCCGTGACGGCACGGGAGACCCAGTCGCGTCTCTAGCATGTGTAATTGTACCTGATACAGGGTGGGCAGGCAAAAAAAATGTTTGTTAAGATAAAAAACAATGGATCGGGGTTAGGGAGGCCAATGGAGTAACTGTGCAGTGTTTGTACAGCAAACGGGCTATTTTCTTACATATCTGAGTCCCAGCGCGTGAAGGAACGCCACACCTGGTCCTTTAGTGTTTTTGAGATCCTCGGAGGAGGAAACCAAAGCCCTTAATTTGATTCCAGCCACCTCTCTGCCCCCCTTCCCCCCCATCCTACCCAGAGCCGATTCTGGATGCTTTTTCTTCTCTTTTTCTTTTAAAAGAACAGTACTAGGAAAGTCATAAAAAAAACCTGCGTGAAAGAATGGCCATGTTTTGCTGATTATAGTCATAAACTCTAGAAACAGTATATCCAACAAGGGACTTACTCAAATACCATTTGAATTGGAACCTCTTTCTTCAAGAATCCTTCTTTCAACAGCCTTTGTGCAGTGAGATAGACACATCCAGCGGGCTGCTGGGTTAATTACCGCTCTGCATAACTCTAACTGTCCCGTGGGGGCAGAGCCCGCCTCGCTTCGCCTGTTTAAAGGTGTCACTTGCTTGAGTTCCTTCTTGATCTCCTTATATGATTTCCCGCCTGCCCTTCCCCAAGAATGACCCCTGTAAAGACAGCCAGGAAATTCACAGGCTGAAAACACGCTGCTGGGGGTCAGATCCCCACGGCTTTTACTTCTGACACGGACTACTATACAATGCTGTTTGTTGCTGGTGTGGCTGGAGGGCAAGAGACACGGGCGCCGGGGTGGGGGGGCGGCAACCAGCCCAGCGTGGCTATTCCCTCTAGGAGTAGAGGTGAACACCGTATCCACAACCCACAGGCTTCTCTTTCCCTGCCCTTTACTCTCCTGCGATTCTCTCCACCCCTCCCGTCTCCTATTTTCAGGTAAGGCATCATGTCTCCTTCGTGACTTAAGTCTCTCCCTAGTTCCGTCCAAGTTTCCCCGTCTGCTTGCCCACCTCCGATGGCGCGCTGCTAGGCCCGCAATGACACACTGCAGACTGCGAGGAATGCACTTCATACATGGAATAGACATCTGTGGTAGCACCGACCACAAGGGCCAGAACTGACCCCCCCACCAAAGCAGACCTTCGGTGAGGCTCTCTTCCATTCGGACGCCCCCACCTCCTTCTGTCAGGTCTCCTGGGTTTGGAGTTTTGGACAGCATTCCGGGTGACCCAGTGTTGTCGCCGGTTCTCTGACGTTCCCCTCCCACTGCTGGGTGGCTTACACTCTGGAGACTGTGAGGTGGGGCTGGCGATGGCCAGTAAGTAAGAGGCTGGGGTCATAAACGAGGTCCTTATCCTAAGAGATTTCAGAGATGGAGGCTGGGAGTGAGGGACGGGGGGTACATGGGGATAAAAAACATTCCCCATTGGTTATTCCGAGTACAATACAGCATTTACTATTGTTAGTTTTTCCCTCCATCAAGTAACACCCTTGCCACGATTATGGTAAGTTTTCATGAAAATGTCAAGGCCATTTCTGCATCTGGTATGGCTAAGCCGGGTAGGTCTCATCCGGTACTTGAAGAGCCGCCCGTTACACGGCCCTATGGTATCCTCCAGAATGAGTATTTACAAAATATGACTAAGAGGGGCCTCGCGGGTCTTAGCTGATTGGGCCTCTGACTCTTGGTTTCGGCTCAGGTCATGATCTCAAGGTCAAGAGACTGAGCCCTGTGTCCATCTCCATGCTCCATGCCCACTGGGGAGTCTACTCGAGATTCTCTCTCTGTGTCTCCTGCTACCCTCACCCCTGCTCTCTCTCCCTCAAAGAACGTTAAAAACAAAAACTAAACCCGCGAATGAGATCACGTCATTTGCAAGGTGAATGCCTTCCAGTCGCCTCCCCTCGCCCTCAGAGAGCCTCTGGAGCCCCTCAAGCCTCAGAATCTTGCCGTCGCGTGGCGTATGTCAGACACGGGCTCGATCCTTTTTATCTGAAGACAGAGAGGTTACCTCCTCCTGCTGACAGCTCACAGAGCAGTTCTTTTTGGGGGAGTAGGGCAGAATCAGATGTTACTTCCTCTAAGTTCTAAGAGATCAAGTTCTGATACGGTAAGTCAAGAACCCATGGGAGGGTCTGGCTTTGGACCACAGTCCCTCCCGCTGTGGCGGTTAAAGACAGCCTCAACTTCAAAGTCAGGCTGGTGAGACGCCAGTCCAGCTCGCCTATCTAGAATGATGATTTCATCATTCACTTAATGTCACCAGGGCTCAAATTTCCTCACAGAGAAAACGTAACAATGAAAGCTCACACCTCATGAAGTTGAATAAAGACGAAATCCGATAATAGCCAAAAACAAAAACAAAAAAAGAGTCCAATACAGTGCCTGCCACAAAGGAAAGTAGCCAACAAATACAGTATCATGCAAGTGCCTCCAGGAGGACGTCTGCTTCTCTCCCACGCGATCCCCACCTAAACTCAAGACCTTCCCCCCAGCAGGGCAGATTGCCATCTTGGGTTTCGTCGCATCGAGTCTCAGAGCTGGTCCACGACGCTGAACTCGCTCAGCTAGAAGAAGATAAGGTTGTTGTGCTTTCTGAGGCCTAAATACCTTAAATACTTATGGGGGCGCTTTCTTAGAAAAGAACACACAGTTAGGAACATAGGGTCCTGTGCGTGGCGTTGGAAGAGGTCCTAGCAAGTGGAAGGCCTTGGGGTTGCAAGTTCATAGCTTCCTGTGGACTGGATGAGGCGTCCTCCGCACACCCCGCTTTCCTGCGTGGCACAGCAGCGACCTCAAGGGCTGTGGGGCTGACTGCCCTTCATCTCGGTCACGTTCGGTCTCTGTCCCCTTGTCTGTAAGATGAAGCCAACAGTACCCTGCCCAAGTCCACGACCGACCCAGGAAGGAGAGAACTGCTGCATGCTCTCTCCCGTCCATTGTCAAATCTTGCTAATTTGTCTCAAAATGAATTCAATTCCTTTCCTTCTCTCCACCCCTAAACTGCCTGTTCCGAGCCGCCAACTCTCTCCTGGATGTTACTAAGTCTCCTGACGGCTGGCATCGGCCCTGGCTTGCCACAGTCCACCCTCCACCTAGCGCCGGGGCCCGCGCTTTAAGGGATCAGTCAGATCACGTCTGTCCCTGCTTTAAATGCTACGGTGACTTCAGGTGGTCTTTTCAAGATGGAAACTACACACTCACACACACACTCATCTGGTACTTGATGCCTTTGTCTTACATTTTAAAATTAACACATTTTGTTTCATAGATATTTAGAGATTCTTATAAGTGTAAATGGAAATAACATATTTTATTCATATGTGCACGGAAGAGCTATAAAATTAATCATGTGTTTGCCCACAGAGAAAATCCTAATCAGTGCAAAAAATTCGAGATTTTAAAGGCTGTATTTCACAGTAAATCTTCAGGGCAGGGAACAGGTCCACTTGGTTTGTTGCTGTGTCCCCAGAGGTTACGTTATGACCCGGCACATGGTAGGTTTTGATCGGCGTACGTCAAAGGAAGGACTAAATGAATGCACAGGGGACAGCTGTGATGGGCCAAGCTCCTTTTTACAGGGAAGATCCTGAATTTCGCCATTACGATGCTGTGGGCATTCATCGATCGACAGGCGAGGTTATAATACGACATAATTAATATTATTATCTATTAATCATCACTAGGCACCGAAACCGTCCTCCTTCCCCTCACGTAAAAATCTCGTCCAGAGCAGCTCGTTCCGTGGTTGACCAAGGAGAGCCTCCTCTTCCTCGTGTTGGCGTGAGTGTCCCTTGAGCAGCCGCACTTTCCTACCCGTGCAAGAGACACTTCATTGCTGGGTGAGAGTCTAACGCTAGGGCCAGTCAAGAAATCCTAAGTCTTTTTTTTTTTTTTTAAATCACCAAACCACACAGCATTAGCTACCTCCATTCTCTCCGCTCTGGCAGGCCCAGGAGACGCGGTGAGAACACCGCCCGTCCCATCTACCTCCTTCCTCCTACCTTCGGTCCAAGACTTTAGGTCTTTACTCTGCTCCCTGATTTCTGCTCCCAGCTTCAGTCTGTCCCTCCCGCAGCCGATCTCCTGCAGCGAGCAGCCTTCCCCAGCCTCCTCCGCTTGCCCGTCGCAGCAGGAGACGCGGACAGCTGTGGCCGGCCTCCCGGCGCAACAGCAGTGCACCTGCTCAGGCCCCTTCTCAGCTTTGTGCTTCCGGGAACAGTCCTCGCGGGCATTCCGGTCACTCGCTTGGTTTACCGCAGCACCTGCTACATCGCTGCACGATATGGGGGCTGAGTATTCCCTTCACCTCAATATCCTCTTTAATATTCCCCTCCTATCTCCTTTGCGGCCACGGCACAATCCACTGGCATTTCTCAGGAAAAGACCACCAGCTGTCATCAGCCCAGAGGCCCAAGGAGGCCAGGCCAGAAGAGGCACCTACAAAGCAAGGAAGATACTACCCGGGGCTTGCACCTCTCCCCACAAGGCTCCGGCTGCCTCTGCTCTGGATTTCGTGCACCCCGCTGCCTGCCCCAGGCCCTCTGCACCTGCAGCCTCACTGGGAAAGGAGAGGTTTTGTCCCCTAGTGACAGGCTTCAGGCCGTTGTCAGCAGCCAGAAGAAGTGTCCTTGGGATAGAGTCCTTCCTAAGGCCCCGAGTCACGTCACTACGAGAGTCAGGGAATGGCACGGTCCTCCAGCCCACTTCCTCTTCGGCAGGCGGAGGCAGAAGGACATTCCCTGAGTGGTGGAGTCCACAGGTGGCTTCTTTCCCTCAAAGTCAAAATATCTGGCTGGGGGTTTTACAGTAGAGAAGACGCGAGCCCCTCGCAGGCTACTGTGCTAGCTGTGAGACGCTGGGCCGGTTCCCTCAACTTGCTGGGCCTCGTGACCCTCTTTCAAATGGGGACGCTAAAAATGACGCCCGCTTCACCGAGTCATTATCAAGACGAATGTCCCTGATCTACACGAAGGGCTTAAAAGCGTTGGGTATACAGTTGGTGCTCAACCAATGCTACACTTCACCGTTTATCACACATCAGAACACTCGATCCCACGCTGTTCCAAGTGGGTTCACAAATACCTTCTCTGCTTCCGCAGCCGGACCGGAAGCCGTTAGCGGACAGATACTATGCCCAAAACCCACCTGAATTTCGCCAAGACTGTACAGGTAATAGGGATTCAAAGGGCTTCAGAAGAGCGAGTCCCCGAGGTGTCGGCTATGCACCAGGAAACGTAACAGGATGGAGGAGGGTACGGAGGGGAGGCAGGGGTACGTGAAGAGGCGCGTCTTGTCTACACTAACAGGCCCCTCTTCCCCATCCTTCTCGAAGAGGCTGGTGGCCTGCTTGCATGTACACTGAACAGAGCTACAAACTGGTTGAACATTTTGTTTTGATTAAAAATTAATAGCTGCTTTTGACCCACATGGATTAATTTCACTCAAAGTATCTCCTTAATTGACAAACTACCATGAGGTGAAAGAACCAATTAAACCACCCCCCCTCCCCCGCCAGGGTCCGTCCCCCTTACGCCCTCTCCCTGCTGTCCCGAGGTTCTAGCGGACTGTTTCCACACGAGCACAATGAGATTAATTACTCGGTAAACCCACGAGGACAGAGGTGGGGGGCAGGCCCGGTGCAGCGTCGAGCCCGTGTGGAATCTACCAGAGAGCACCGGACGGAGGCTGGGGGAGGGCCGAGAAGACGAGAGACCCACTGCCACGGCCCCGAAAGATGGGCAAGTGCACTCCTGTGCGTCGGCTGGCACTCCCAGGCGCATCGGCCGTCAGAGGCTGCTCCGTGTGCTGCACGATCGTAGTCGGGATAAAGTCCCGGCAACGTGTGACAAGGTTATTGGCTGGACACAGTCCGCTCCTTGTGCGCTACGACACGTGGTCCAGCGAGGGGCGCACGGGGCGTGCTGGAGCGAGCGGGTTTGATGGGAGCACTGCACGTGTGTCACCGAGCACTATGATCAGGGCACACACCCAGGCCCCACGGACTAAAGACGCTGCCTTCTGCTGGGGCTTTCTGCAGGCTTCTAGATCTTTCCGGTGGCACGTCTTCCCCCCCCTCCCCCTCGAGGCCCTGCCAAACCGAGTGAATAAGACACTGTGAATTCTGGGGGCTGGAGAGCTCCATGAGACCTCTGCCGGAGGCCGATCCAAAACAACTCATCGCCCCGAAACAGGAGACTTCTGCGTCTACACCCATCTCTCATCTGCAGACCTACAGACCTACAGACCTACAGCTCTCTGGTGGGCATGTCTGACACCAGCCCAACGTGTGAACTCCCAGTCTGGGCGTGGGTGGGTCAAGAAGAATGTGACTGATGACCAACTGTGCTTTCCTCAGCAGATTTTTTTTTAAAACGGCAAGGCAGAATCCAACAGTGACCAGAAGGTCTACGGCCTGTGGTTGTACAGCGACGCAACACAGAGAGAAGCATAAGAAACTGTGTTTTTTTAAGAATCTGGAAGAACCTTTAGAAATGATCTATTTGGTTCCTCCCCCAATATTTTATTATGAAACAGAAGAGTGGAAGGAACTTTACAGGGAACACACGCGGACCCAATGCCACGACCCTATCGTTACATTATACTTTACCTGTTTTCTGATTTTTCTCACGTGTTTATCCCATCTCGCCAGCCTCCTATATGTCTACCAATCCGTCTTCTTTTTAATTGCTTTTTTAAAATACCGATTCTCTAAAGCTATTTGTAGAATGCTTTCTCTAAGTCAACTCTCCTGACAGAGGTCAATCCATGAAACAAATGAAAATGAAGCCGCTCTGATGGAAGCGGGGTCGGGCCTCCGATGTCCTAACAGCGCGTGCCCACCTCCACCTGCCGCTGGGGCTCCAGACAGGACCAGGCGAGATCGCAGACAGCCGCCCCACCTGGCAAATGCCTCACCTGAGACCCAGGAAGGGTGGGACCCCATCCCACCCCATCCGACCACATCCTCCCTGTGTGTCCTTGGAAAAGCTAGCACGTTGCATTCTGATCTTCTCAGACGTCAAGAAGAGGTAATAGTTAACACGAAACGGTGCCAAACCAGCAGCACGTTCCCGGCCCATAGGAAGGAAATGGGTACAAGCGTCGCCGTTCCTACGGTCGTTGTTAATATATTATCAATGGCATCGTGACCACGTGCAGCCTCGAATAGCCTGTGTTGGCGAGGGGAAACGGCGAGAAGCTGGGGTGGGGAAGCAGAGATGCCGAGTCCACTGCGGAGCCACGACCGGCCTGGCATGCCCGAGCCAAGCTCAGAGTGGACTGTCACTCAGGGAAAAATCCCCGTGTCCCCGTCCTAAACGATGACTGAAAGATGAAGAGGGAGGGTCACTACAGACATATTCCGGAAGCAAGATGTCGGCAAGAACCCAGCCGTTCCTATTGTCGTCGAGGACGTGTGACGGCCGCCTTGCCAGGGGACAACGAGACTTCCCGCTGGTCAAGCCACACGAACTGTTGTGGGGGCTTTTCCAACCCTCCTCGTTGCTACCACCGTCTTCCCCTAAAGAAAATCTCACCATCTTGTTTCTTCACAAAACCCAACCCAACCCCAACTCTGAACTAACGCGGTAGGTTTTCAAGGCCCTTTGTGACCTGGCACCAGCGCCTTCCGAGACTTAATGGGCCGCCCCTCAGGGGCTTCCCTTCCCCAGACCGGGGCTCGCCACCCGCCAGGTGTCCCAGCCTCCCAGGTGGGCCGGGGCACCCTGGATCATTCTAGGAGTCTGGGCCTTTGCAGGGCTGACCGGATACCGACCGGGCACCGTGCTGGCATGTTCACAGGCCCGAACTCACTGAAACACGGTGACACGGCCATGCGGAGCCGCACCGTGCGGACAGGGCGACGCTGACAGAGGCGACCGAGACTTGCGACACCCAGCCTCGCGGTGTGAGGGGCTCTGCCTGCTCCAGAAGGCGGGGCGGCCGTCCTTCTCCTTCTGGGGATCTTGCTGCATAGAGTCCTGCCACCCCTTCTGCGAGGCGCCCCGCGGTTCTCCTGCACCGTGGCACCCAGACCCCCGGGGGACTTCAGAGAAGAGCCGGCAGCACAGGCTGCAGAGTGGTGGCCCCGCGTCTCTGCCCGGGGCCGAACCTCACAGGCCGGGGGCAGTTTCCTCGTGTGGCGCCTCACGGCTGTGGTAAGGGCCCAAGGGACTGGCACTCTGTAGAGGGCTGGGGCCCGCACGCTGCCTGCAGCCCGTTTCCTGCCCCGAAGTCCGGATTCCCGCCGGTCACGCTGCTATGAAGACCAGGAGACCTCCGGCCGCTCCGGCCGGCTCTGCGAACCGTGGCTCGCGCAGGGGGTCTCGCCGAACCCGTCCATCGCGGACCCAGAAGGGGCTCTCGGGCCCAGCGCCTCTGGGCTGCAAAGGCGCCCGGGCCACTGCGTTTGTGACCTCCGCCGTGCAGGTGACGAAGCCCAGGTGTCTGGGCTCCGGACGGTGCCGAACCAACAGTGTTTTGTGTTTTTCGTTTGGATTCAGGCTCCGACGGGAGACGCTCCCACAAGGAGCCGAGGAGGAATGGCTTCTCCGGACACAGCCGGCCCGCGGGGCTGCGGAGCCGGACTCGGTCCAGCGACGGTTCTGAGGACCCGGGCTCGAAGCACCTGCGGACCCACGAGGCCGCGGAGAGCTGCGCGGAGGACACGCTCGGTCTACACCCACAGCTGTCCTCACCCCGCCGGGAACCGGACACCTTCCCCTTTCCTGCATGCCTGTTCTAGAACCTTCCCCACCGAGGAGGGCTACGTCGCGCCTCCGTCTCACGAGCGATCCGCGGACATCATTCTCCCGCTGCTGATGCTCATGAAGGGACAAAACCTCTATCAGAATCTAAAGAGGAAAAGGGCGAAGGAGGCCACGGCTGACAGCTCAGCACAAGAAACACGTGGGATTCTGTGACACAAGAGTGCAGAGAAGGGAGGGACCACGACCGGCGTCCTTCCTCACGTCGAGGTTTCCACGGAGGCCTCAGGGAAGACCACGCAGCCCGGCCAGTGAAGAGGGCCTTGGGCTGCCACGTGCGGACTGCCAGCCGTCCACGCTGCGGCTGCTGCTGAGTCCACGCCGGGAGCAGCCGCAGGGGGGCGGGCGGCCACCCCACACGCCACGGCGGCCACTGCAAGACGACGGTCCAGAAGCTGCCTGACAATTCTGAGCGACACGGCCCGGCACGAAAATCCAGGACCCACAGAGCAAGGCGACGGCTTGCTCGAGACGGGGTCCCCTCCTCAGCTGT
This sequence comes from Mellivora capensis, assembly GCA_004024625.1. NCBI lineage: Eukaryota > Metazoa > Chordata > Mammalia > Carnivora > Mustelidae > Mellivora > Mellivora capensis. Next base: position 436 of record PISX010013610.1, on the reverse strand, counting down.
GGTCTCTAAGGAGAAGTTTCCGAAAGGAGGCGAAGGAATCAATTCCCACCAGCTGCCTGGAAACATCAACAAAGTCCGGGAAGGGTGGTGGACGACACCCCCCCCTCCTTCACCCTAAACAAGGACGACTTCCTGTTTAAGGAGCACAAGAGAGGAGCCACTCACCTCCCCACAAAGCCCGGCCACTTGGCGGCCGTCCAGGAATGTGCGAGGAACCTTGAATTTTGAACACATAATAGACAAGGGAGTCAGCTTAAGAAAAGATTTCATCCATCAGCTAACAAGGGGCGGGGGTCCGGAAGCAGGGCCGTCCTCACCCTTGAGAGGCCATGCTGGAAATCGCAGAATCCGGCAGCAGGAGTGGGGCTGGGGGGCCCTGGCGCACGGAATAGCGGCTGCTGTTTCGAGAGGTTTATCATTTCTGCTGACGTCCTGA
>PISX010013609.1:0-56062 GCA_004024625.1 Mellivora capensis | reverse complement strand
AACCCTGCACTTGAACTATTTGAAAGCCAACCTTTGTGGTTAACAGAGAACATCAGTTAATCACACATTAGGGGTGATTCCTTTGTTCGATGTGTGAAAATGGTTTCTAAGCAGACATTCTTAAATTGTCATATACAATATTTATCTCCTCGAAGCCACAGTAATTCAAACAACCAGTGTGACCTTTTAAATAGTATTCTGTTTTCTGTCTCTCGGAAAGCAATTTAAGGGGTTTCACTCTATTAGTGGGATTTTCCCTTTCTTTTCCCTAGTCTTCAAAAGATTTTTCTTTCATCTTCTTTTCTTTCTCTCCAGCTACAAAATGTGCTCATTATGGACCTATCTGTCGGCTATAAAAGGGAGGAGACTCCTTCTGTTTCAGCAAGTATGAATCTCAATAGCAGCTTTCATCTCCGGAGAGTTTGCTTCTGCTCTATTTAATAAAAACCCAACACTTCAGTTATCACAGTCATTAGGAAGAAGCAGGGCTGGAAGAGGGAAAGCCTTCATTTATTTTAGCGTCATATATAATTGTACTGTTTATTTCCCCAATGGGCTCTACACTTTTCTGCTACTTTTTTTTTTTTTTTCTTTCGGAGTATGTCTGAAGGAAAGCTCCTCATGACAGAAAACTAAGCAGCAGCCACAACCGCAGAAAACACTCCTTCAGAAACCAGAGTAGTTCTAGTACCGGGCAATTAGCACAAGTAAGTGCGGGGATGCCATTCATCTCTAACTAAACCAAATTCCCCTGAATATCATTGCCACTTTATTTATTGTCTTTACCCCTCAACTAATGGGAAGCTTGTTTGATGAGACAAGTTTGCCTATGACACAACACAAAAGGGATTTATGTTTGATGACTTAAAAGGGCCGCAAGTCTCTGTGGAGAGGACCGATAAAGGTTATAAAATGCATCTTGTGAAGCTATAGTCAGAATTCCAGTATTACACCAGTGCATGAAAACCAAGCTCAATTAATTACTTCTAACAACCTTCCCTTGTTTAAGAAACTAAAAAAAATATATAAGAAGTTGCAATTAGTTAAAAGTACAAAATATTCTGAAAATTATCAGTGCTGGGTCTGTAGAGAAGGGGATTTCAGTGGCTTTCCACCAAGGTCACTCATATCCTGGTGCCCTGGATTTCTGTGAACTATGTGATAAGCCATCAGCTGTTCCTAACTGATATTGATTCAGATGATTTAACAATGGAATCATATCATCTAAGAGATTTTTAAAGATTTTATTTACTTATTTCAGAGAGAGAGAGTGCACAAGTGGGGGTGGGGTGGGGTGAGGCAGAGAGAGAAGCGGACTCCCCACTGAGCAGGGCACCTTGACATAGAGCTGGGATCATGACCTGAACTGAAGGCAGACACTTAACTAACGGAGCCTCCCAGGCATCCCTCATCTGAGACATTTTTAATCAGAAGAACCCCAAAACTCATGCTGTTTGGAAATTTTTAACTTAGGGTTCAAAACCTCCTGAATTAATAAGCGTAATTGTTTATAGGTATATGCATACTTATAGAAAGAGAATTCTTGCATTTTTTTCAGCTTTCCTAAGAGATTGATGACTCAAGGAAACGTAAAAATTATTAATCTAGTTTCATCTTCATCTCTGCGAGAACTTGCTGTATAATAAGGCTGTAATTTTTCTGAAGTTCTAAGCTAACCCGTCAATTGATGATCAGTCTGCGCATGGTCAGCTAGTATTATGTGACATTGTCCACATACAGCTGCTTCACTGTATTTAATGTACAGAGAAAGAAACTTTGCAACACAAAGTAAAATTTTTTCTAACTAGCCGTTGGTCTCCTAGGTCAGTTGGTTTATTAAAGCCCTATACATCAACACGACCGCTTTCATTCTTCGGAAATCAAAACTGGTTCTCTTGAATATCTATTCCATATGTAAAATAAAGTCAAACCCTAATTTTTATGTACTTTTCATATTTTTTTCCGTGCATTTCTAAGATCTGCAGAGCTATAATTCCTACCCTTTATGAATGAAACCGGAAGTGTGAATTTCATTGAGGAGTGAACTAGAAACCTGTAAAGATTATGGATGACATGTGCACCATATGGAAAACATTGTCAAAATTCAAATTGTACCTTTCAAGTATCTCTCACATCTCAGCATGTTTTTGTTTTTCTAATATAAAAAGGTCAAATCACTGGTATTAGGTGTCTTTTGTCTCAATTTGACATCCTACAGTACCAGGAATCTTTTTTTTGGTTTTGTTTTTCCACTTCTATTTCTTATGGTGTTGGTTTACTCTCCATCTCTCCCCCAGCTCCCTCTCCTCTTCCTGCTCAGCCTTCCCCACCAGAAAAAAGAATTAAAGCTTGCTATGCCATACAAAAGTAAACCAAAGTAAACTATTCTGACAATTATGTGGAAAACAACAAAAGCAACTAAGTAATTATGATCTATATAATAAGCAAACGTCAGAGACTCTCAGTGACCTGAAAATAAGAGAAAGGAAAAATCTTATTTTTTAAATTTATGTAAAATATACAAGGCAAAGAAATAGATTTTAGTAGGTGGCCACAAGTGGTGATAGAATTTCCTCCAGATCTATTCAAGAAAATGCTGTATGTCTGGTTTTGTTTATTTTTTTCAGTAACACTTCCATTTATCTAGACTGTATAACTCGGAGGTATATGTTGTGAAGACATCTGACCCTGGTGTGAAAGCACTGAGGTCTCAGCCCAGAGCCACCACTTACCAACACGACTAGTCAGTCAGTCTCATGAAGCTGCAATTTATTTATCACAAAATGGCGATAATAATAGTAACTACTTTGTAGACATATTATGAGGTTTTAATAAGACCTTCAATATAAAGCAAAATGTCTGACACGCTTCAAGTTTGCTATAAACATCACTATTATTAGTACTGTTATTTAAAAAAAAAATTTAAGATTTTATTTATTAATTTGAGATGGAGAGAGAGTGAGTCAGCAAGAGAGCGTGAGCAGGGTGGTAGGGGCAGAAGGAGAGGGAGAAGTCGACTCACTACTGAGCAGGGAGCCCAACTCAGCCTCAATTCCAGGACCATGACTTGAGCCAAAGGCAGATACTTAACCAGCTGAGTCACCCAGGTGCCCCAGTACTATTATTTTTTATTATTATTAGGCTCCATACTTTCAACTCTTGCATCAGAAAACGCTACAGTGCCCCTCTTCTTGAGGTTGCGACTTCAGATGTTTTTCATCTTAGCGTTCTTCTGTACTGGTGATTCTCATACTTCTGCCTGCATCAGAGTCACCGAGACGGCTTGTAAAAAACACAGGATACTAGACTCCATTCTCAGGTTCTCATTCAAAAGTCTGCGGTGGGCCCAAGATTGCATTTCTAACAAGTTTCCAGATGGTAAGGATGCCGCGAGTCAGGGATAATGTTCTAAATCAAGGTTGGTAAATGTTTTCCAAGAAGCACCAGATAGGAAATATTTCAAGAACAGCCCTAGACAATATGTAGACAGATGAGTGTGGCTGTGTTTTAGTCAAAGTTTCTTCATACACACTGGTATTTGAATTTCATTTAATTTTCTCATCATGAAATATCTTTTATATGTTTGGCTGGTAAAACATATAAAAGCCATTCTTAGCTTGTGGGTCATGTAGAAATAGGCTGTGGGCCATAATGTGTCAATTCCTGCTCTGTGGAGACTCCAGTGGTTCTCGCCTGCCCAGTCTGAGCCAGAGTCGTCTACCTTCCTCCCTGGCTCAGCCTGAGCCTATGCTTTCCTCAGTACTGGTAGGAGTCTCGACAGCATCTTGTCGGAACTGCTGGGGAGACAGCCTGCTTGTTACTCTCGTTCCTAGAAAGTGCCGTTCCAGTCATTCTAGCATTTTAGCTTCAGCTTCAGCCTCTCTTAGAGCATGTACTTTGGTATATGGAAAAGAATCCTTTGTCTCTTTAGCATTGATGTCCTTCTTCTGGCCATGTACTGATTATCCTTTGGAGACTGTAATTTCCTCCGCTGGTAGTGGCCCAGTGATTGGGTTGGTTAGGCTAATCAGATCATCTTATTTCCTGTGGTCACAAGCATTGGTTTAGGAATGGGAACAAGACCTTGTTCAGGCCAGTGAAATGTGATGGGATTTTTGCTAGAAAATTATGGAAAAGGAGGGTACCTGCTCTTCTTCCCCCATAGTTATGAAAGAGACATTTTCTTTTGTTGTGGACTGTATGCTCAGGGAGCAAATTCTGGAATGGCAGCAGGCATTATTGGTATGATGAAAGAAATAAGGCTAAGGCAGTAGAAAAAATAGGAAGAATAGAGCTGAGAAAACTATGTATAAACAATTAGTGTCCTAGTCCCATTTCTAGATCAAACCTTTTGATCAAGCCACACCTGAAACTATTAGATAACTCACGACCATTCAGTTATTTGAGTCAGTATATTCCCTTTTACTGATAAAAAGATTAAGAGAAATGTTTTCTCTCACCTAAACTTGAAATCATCCTAGCAAGTGGAATTAGTGTAATCTGGAATTAACTTAGTGAAAAAGAAAAGTAGAGATGGACCAGGATGTTTATATTCTTGTTTCAGATGGACCGATTACTAACTTCATCTCTGAAACAGGTCAAATGAGGGGTGTGGATTAGGCTAGTGGTTTTTAAACGTTTTCTACGTGTGAAGCCCTTTCTTCAAATGAAGTCTGAGGCAGAATCCAAGGAATTGCTCTCCAAATGGGAGCCCAAAGTATTGAGCGTGTCCTCTCTTCTGTGACTTCAAAGAAACTTCAAAAATTATCTATGGCTTCAAGGATCATAGTTGGAAAATAAATGGAAGTAGTGATCTGATGGCTGGAATTGGACTCCAAAGCATAGATCTGGTGCTCAAGAAACATGAGTTCCAACCCAAACTCTGCTGCATTCATCCTTTATGTGACCAAGGGTAAGTTACTAAAAGATCACTAAGCGTCATAATTTTTTTCAACTGTAAATGGAATAATAAAAGCACCTAACCCTTTGCATGGTTTCCAAGACTAGGAAATAGTGCTTTGGAAGTTCCTGGCACAGTGCCTGGCACTGTGAGTACTCAAATGTTAACTGGGATGAAGGCTCTTGCAGAAGTATTTGATAAGTGTGTTATATCAAAAGGGTGTTTGGGGGTGTGGATGGATTGTCAGGGCACGCTGGAGGGCATTATCCTTTGATTTCCTTCCATATATTAGATTTCATTTTAGAAAGATAATCTATCACTTATCTAGAAACATCTGGATACTTTGAGGAATATTCCAAGACCTCTATCCTTACTAAAGGACATGCATACACACAAAGTGCTTGACAAATAAGCATAATTATGACTAGAGTTGTAAGTAGAATAGATAGCACTTTTGTCACATCTTGTGGCGTTTTCCAGGTTTAAAAGCATCACTTACCTGCTGCTTAACTTCATCCTGTCCCTGTCTTAGATAGAAGACGTGAAACATTCAGCCAGCCACCTGTTCCAGAGGATATTGTTAGTAGGGACAGAGTGAGCCCTTCTTGGATTCTCTGGTAGGAAATAATATAGTCCAACTGTAAATTTCTCTGGATAACTTACATGTCCTTGAACCCTAGTTTGCTCCCCAAAAGGAGTATGTTTGAAACAGTTATTTTTTTTTTATTTTTAAAGTTTTTATGTATTTATTTGAGAGAGAGAGAGCATGAGTGGGGCAGGGCGGGGCAGAGGGAGAGGGAGAAGCAGTCCCCCTCTGAGCAGGGAGCCCAACCTGGGGCTCAATTCCAGGACCCCAGGATCATGACTTAGGTGGAAGGCAGACGCTTAACTGATTGAACCCCCCCAGTACCCCTGAACTAGTTATTTTAGTTTCAAATAACAAAAACAAAATTCTGCTAATTTAAGCAAAGAACACCTTTTTTTTTTTTTTTTTTTTTTTTTTTTTAAGAAAGAAAGGAGTAGGAAAGTTACTGGAAAGCTCTTGAGGGTTTTCATGAGCATCTCACCAGAATGCTACCTTTGAAGCACCTTAACTGCACTTAACTCCAGGCCTCACTCTTTCTCCAAACCAGATCTTAAATAACTGGGGCAAAGAATATGATAGTCTACGTTGACCAGGGGTCATCCATACCTTGACCATACTTTTCAGAAAAGCAGGAAAACTGAGTTGGGTTGGCATTCCAGAAGGTCCAGTTCAGGAAACATGTGCCAACTACACATCACTCAAACACACACAAGCTCCACGGAAGTGTCAGAGTGGAGAGCAAGAATGTAAGTTCCATGGAAGGAAGAAGTCTATTTTTTTGTTGAATTCAATCAGACTGATATGTTTGTTGCTAAGTGAAAATTCAGTACTAAGTGTATATCTGCATATTGATTGTCAGGCCACACCAACCAGATGCCTCATTCCCTTGATGTTCAGTGTTTTGTATCTATTGAACTGGCACGAAGATAGGAGATGTTTGAGATGTCCTTTAGGGACTGGGTAACATTAATGATAGATACTTGGTGACTTCAAGGAGGTCATTCTGGAGCCTCATTCTTATCTAGAGAAATCAGTATCACATATGGTCACTGATAGCAATTGCAACTGCTGCTTATTTACAAAATTCACCTGTCCTGAATCCCTTTTACCATATCAGTCACAATAGAATAACTGGCCCATTTCTAAGCCTATCAGGATTTTCCAGTGAATGACCCTGGAACTCTCTCCAGCAGCAAGTGCGGTGGACCTCATTCCAATCGTGGCAGGGAGGAGATGCAGCTGAACTCAATTTCCCAGGGAACTTGGATCCCTAAAGTCTCCAGGTGCCAGGCATGGTAATGGTAACTCCCATTCTTGTCCGAAACAACTAATGGCTTATTTTGCTTGGCAGCTGAGTCCAAAATATGTATTCCTCCAACTGATGTTGCTTTCCTACCTGACTTATAAGAAGGGGGCAATGGTGGGCAAGGTCCCTTTCCTGGTGCATGCTCTATGCACCAGCTGGACACCAGCCCAACCATGCCCTTCTCAAGGTTGTGCAGTAAGGAGTTCCTCCCAGACCAGCTCACGTTTCTGTCTCCACATTCTCATCTTCCTCAAGTCATGCCACTCATGCCAAATTGTTGACTTTCTGCCCAACGCAGAGCTGTGCCTAACATCACATTTAGGAAGATTAAAGAAGTCCAGAGACTAGAGGGAGAATCGGACAGACTAAGTTTGCCCCAAATTTCTGTTTTTGTTCCTACCAGGGTGTCAGAGTAATGACTGTTAAAGTTCTTAAGAGAAAAAAAAGTGGTGTTTGGCAGAAGATTTCGCTGTTTGTTTTGTTTTGTTTTGTTTTGAAGGAGTGTAGCTCTTGCTGATGGGATGTGTGTGAGAAGGGATTGAACATCTTCATAAATAAGAGTGTTCCTTACTTTCCATTTCACATCTCTTCGATTCCAGTATATCTTTTTGGGTAGGAAGATGAGAGAAGAATAGCATATTCATTCAGGGTTCTGTGTAGAGCCAGAGCAAAGGTCTTACAAGTGTGATCATCTCATTGTTATTATTCTGGAAAAATGATGTGCCTCCTCTTTCTCTGCTACATAGCCCAGGTCTCTAAATTCCTACTCTGATTTAATTTCCACTTGCCAGGCATGCCATTTCTTTACAATCTACTTGAACTTTATTGAAGGGAATGGGAAGGCATGACTGAGCACTTTTGATGGGTATTTGGTGCTTTGATGACTGTTTAGCATTTGAACCCTCTTATGGTAGGACCATTTCTCTGCTACAGAAATAAAAAAGGCCAAATACTTGGTCTGTTCATCCCCTTGGCAGGTAGGGCACTATCCCAAGGCTTGAACTTGACCAGTAGGAATTATCACTAGACTAAATTAAAATATTAGTCCCAATTTTTCATCACATTCTGTGTCAATGACTTGCACTATGTGACTTCACAGCTCTTCTCATTAGAGATGCAAAGTTTTTCACTGGCCACTTGACTTTGGGCTTGCCATATAACTTGATTTGCCAATGGAATGTAGGTAGATTTGATATGGCAGAGGTTTGAAATGTACTTATACAGTTTGGGTTGGTATCTTGAACTTCTGCCATTACCATGAGAAGAATGGTCAGGCAGCCCACTGATCCTATCAAAATAAGAGATAGGAGTTGAAATGGAACTCAACCTAAAGTCTAGAGCCAAGTGCAACCAAGTGCACCTTAGATCAGCAGCTCTCAGCTGACCCACATACAAATAAGATAAAGTAAGTTATTATTGTTTAAAGTCACTGATTTTTTTATAGTGGTTTCATTGTGCAGCTCTTGGTGTGGCAGAAGGTGACCAAGACACTTAATCTTGGGACTTCGAATTTGTAGCACGTGATGCATGGAAGCGGAGAAAGTGAAGAATTTATATTGTCTATGGAGATACCACCTTCAGGAGCATCTGGCACGGTGCTAATGACAAGGCCCAGGGTTCAGCGGTGGCACCAGGTTTCAGCTCCCCCATGTTCTTCTTTCATCTGTTTCTGTAGTTTCTCAGCCTTCTGAGTTATTCTGTATTCTATAGGATCCTTAGGAGATAACTAATATCCTTCCAATAAGTTTAGTTTCTGCTTAATTTGGTCTGGGCTGGGATGTGTTGTTTGCGAATAAGAACCCTGTCTGAATCAGCCCTTATATTTCACTGGAAGTGGAGGATTTGGAAAAAACAGAGAGTGAAACTGGCCAGTAGTGGAGGAAGCAGGCACGTTCGTCCATGAGTCCACAATTCTGGTGGCGTGGTGCGCAGGAGAAGCTCTGTATGGGATGAGGCAGGTTCTTTATCTTATGCCTCTGAGAATGTTCGACATTTCCAATTTCACAGAGAGCACATGAGGATACAGTTGGTCAGTAGGCTGTCTTTCAAAAGGAGTGATCAATGTTTTTCAGTTGGTAAGCTAGGTCCATCAACAATCCTAAAACTGGGGCACCTGGGTAGCTCAGTGGGTTAAAGCCTCTGCCTTCAGGCTCCTGGGATCGAGCCCCGCATCAGGCTCTCAGCTCAGCGGGGAGCCTGCTTCCCCCCTCTCTCTGCCTGCCTCTCTGCCTACTTGTGATCTCTGTCTGTCAAATAAATAAATAAAATCCTTAAAAAACAACAATAACAACAAAAAAAATCCTAAAACTAATAGTATAGAAAAAATTTTTTTTAAATGTCTAAAGCCATATACAACTACCACATAATCACTCATGTACGGTTTTGTTTTGTTTGTTTGTTCTTTTTTTTTGTTTTTTTTTTTAAGATATTATTTATTTATTTGACAGACAGAGATCACAAGTAGGCAGAGAGGCAGGCAGAGAGGAGGAAGCAGGCTCCCCACTAAGCAGAGAGCCTGGTGTGGGGCTCCATCCCAGGATGCTGGGGCCATGACCTGAGCCGAAGGCAGAGGCTTTAACCCACTGAGCCACCCAGGAGCCCCTTTGTTTTGGTTTTTTTAAACGAAGACTTGTCAAATACTTTATTTTTTTCTAAAGCCTCAAAGTATGTATAATTGAATGGTGTAATAAATACCAAATTCTCCAGTGTTTTATAAAGCATGTGAAATGAATGAAGATATGTTTGCCGTTATTGTCATAAACCAGAGAATCAGTATTTATGAAGTTGACAACCTTGTGCCATGTAATCTCAGAGAGGTGCATTTCATTTCATTTAAGGTAGAAGAGAATTGAGTTTCATCCCTCAGAAAATAAATTCATTTACTTGGCATTAGTTTTATATTCAACCCCCAAGACATTTATTTCTGGAACTTGGATCACACTTACTCTACTGTATATGTAAAACGTTCACTGACTAGTATATACATTTTAAGTTTATTATCTTTGCCTTTACACAAAACCCTTGGCAGACTATTCTTAATGCATATATGTTAGAGATCCCAGAGTCTGTTTCTTGTCAGTTCTAAATTTAAATGATTTACTTTCTTGATGGTTGAAAATGCTTGAAGTCAGGGCATTAGGGGGTAAATCAGTCCATTTGTGCTTCTTCAAAGTATTAAGAATTTACGTGATAGACGAAAGTTTACTAAATACTGTTCACAAAGGCAAATAAGGAGTGACCGCCCTTAAATACTTTAAGTTCATTTGAAACATCTAGTTTGAGAAGCAAATGGGAAAAAGGGGAGATAGAGAAACAGAATTGAAGGTAAAATGACAAAGACCTTTCATATTATCATGGGAATGAAACAGAGGGAAAAAATCAATAAAGCAAGTTGCATCAAGAGCCTGATTGTCTGAAAATAACAAGCACGAAGAAAAAAAGCAGAGTATGAAATTCAAATGTCCGTTCTTAGCATTTATTTTATCATAGATCTTCACCATAAAAATACAGATTAAAAAAACTAAAAGGAGATAACAACCATCGTTATTTCTACCTCCTAGAGAAAGCCACTATTAGCATGTTGGTATGCATTTTTTATAGCTCTCTTTTTATCAATCTGTGTGTGTGTGTGTGTGTGTGTATGCTCAAATATAGGATTTTTTTTTTACTAACAAATCACATTTTATAGTGTTTTGTAACATGATTTCATCACTTAATATATTGTGTGCAACCCTTCATGTCAAAAATACACTTCGATATGCATTTAATGGCTGCACAAACATTTCATCTTAGAAACAAATGAATTCTGCCAATATTTTCTGTAAATTTCCATCCCACTACTTCCATTATTAAAATGAAACTATAGCCTCATTGCACCCTGAATGACTGAAAAACTGTAGAATTAATGATGTCAGTAGGGTAGATGGCCTTCTGATGTCAGTCTGTGGCAACCATAGGTGCCTTGCTAAGTCTCAATGTTCTATAGGGAGCCTACAACCTTGGCTCACTTTTTCAGCTCCTGTGTCTGCTTTTAGTCTGTCTCTCTCAGATGCTTCATTTCTTTTTCCCAGCCCGGGGAACATCTCTGTTTTGCTCAGTGTCCTGCGATGTTTAATAGAATGGATTCAAATATGGTACTTAAGCGCTGATCCCCTTGCCTAAAACACGCAGATACTTCATTGAAGACTCCTGGTGGTAGGGGAGGGAATGACTTAACATGCATTGTGCCCTGCTCTATTAAAGTTTGATAAAATATGAATGTTAAGCTTCTTAAGAGTGTAATTTTAGTTTGGAAGTAGTGGTGGAGTGGAGAGAAATTTCCAAGTGCCCTGGTAATAATGAGCAGTAAATAGTCAAGTCTCGTTACCTACATGTGCTTCTTATCCTAAACAAAAGATCTGTGCGTGCAGAGCTAAGTAGAAACTTGGGATATCCATTTCACTAAGAAAGAAAAAAAAGCAATCTTAGAGGACGCTGATACAATTTGTGCTGTGCTGTCCTTTAAATGTATCATTTCTGAAGAGAAAACAATGTAGTTGTCCAGTAACAGGCTATAGTATAATTGCAAAAATCTATAATTTGTGTAAAGATGTTTGTGTTAAATGGGGAGGCTATAAAATAGTGTGTAATATTTTTTATCTCATTTTGTAAAAGTAAATTATGTATGTTTTTACATCAAATATCTTTACATCAGTCCTTAGTGGTGGTTATTTCAGACTGGTAAGATTACTGGAAACCTTTCTTTCTTTTTGTATATTTGCATTTTCTAAATTTTCTTTAATTCAAAGATTTAAATAGCCAGAAAAAAACATTTTTAACCATTTCTAGGTATGAGACATAAGGTATTATGGAATTTTGTCTCCCATATCATTCAGGGCCTTCAGGGCTCCGTTGCACCATCTCTCAAGTACAAGGCTTGTCCTTCAGACCTCACTAACCTCTCAGAAGCAAGAATAGACAGTGGAAAAGTAGAAGCATTTCTTGTTCATTGAGTCTTACTGTGCTAGGGTGGTTAGGGGTGGGGGCAGCTATGTTAGCATATTACCTTGAATCATAATGTGTAAAAACTTACGGAGAGCAGAGAGTAGGGGAAAATGACAAGCAATTAAAAGCCTAGAAGTAATTTTCTTCCTATTTTTTCTTCTTTCCTTTTTTCAGGTTGATGTGGATATTTCCCTGAGCCTGGTGTAGCTAGTGGGTGAGTTGATTCTTGCTGATATTCATAGATAAGGTTAGTCTCAGGATTAGGGAAAGAGAAGAGTAACAAGTACATGCCCCCAGAATGTTTCCTATTGAAGTGACCACTCTTGTTATCACACAGCGTTTCCTGTAACTCATCAGAAAGACTGAAGTGAGCCCTCACATAGTTTCTGGCAAGGAGAAGTCCTGGGTATATTTCACAAAGTAGAACTTCCAACCACAGTGGGATTTCCAGGAACATGCCTGAAAAAAACACAAGTGAATTACCATACTCTAAAAGCTCTCCGTCCAAGTTAAAGCAACCACTGAGAAAGAGAAGTAGGGGGTCAGTGAAGAACGACTTCACTGTACTATAAATACAGGACAGTCACTGGTTTTCAGAGCTGGAAATCTTTCAGACACCTTTTAATCCAAACCCATGGGATATGAGACTTGCCCCGAAGTTCTGGATCTATCATTCTCCCACCACTTACCCCTTACGTAAATGGAAAAGGAGAACAGCGCTCACTCTCTTACACTGGAGTTCTATTCCTCATGAATCTAGTTTTCATAAGGCCTTTTGCCATTTGTGCCATAACTGCATCTATATACACTTCAGCGGAAGGAAGAAGTGGAAGTAGGAAGTGTAACATGACCCATACCTACATAATGTGGACAAAAATATGAAATAGGGTGTATTGTGTGATAATGTCCCCTTAAAAGGAAATTAGAGGAATTGAATATATTTGAGCCTTAAATCTCAACAACTTTCTTTTCTGAGAGCCGATTTCTCTACATTTCCATGACTAATTAAAAGATGACAAATCTGGGTGGGGAAGGTGAAGTCCCTATGGAATAGAGAGTGTTAATGTGCTTAAATAGAAGGGAAACTTGGGAAGAATTAGTGACACATGACTCAGGTTCTGTCAAGTCTGCTGACCAGACCAGCACCAGCTCACTAGTACCTTCCAATGACCACTTATTTCCTTGTAACTCCATTGGGTGTGATATTCAGAGTGTCCAAGATCATCGATCATTTTGCTGGACTTCTTCACAGCCCTTCTGCTTCCTGGCTGAGTTATTTATGTAACATTATCCCACATGGGAAAGCCCAGCTGTTAAAGTTTTAGAATCAGGAATAAGAACACATTTTTATTAGATCTTTCATCTTGTCTACAGTATGTTTTTCTTGGTTTAAATAATGATAACAGCATGCTAGCTCCTCCACCATAACTCATTTGCGTGTACTTGCCTTTGGAGGGGAGAGCTGCCCCTATTGTACTTCTGGGGTTCTAAAATGGGGCAGAGAGCAAACTGAGTATGAAATGTGTGGGATTGTATAATCACCAGGTGAGTTTGAACTCATACGCCTGGGGGAAGTACTGCGGAGGTAAAAATGCTAGAACTAAGTTACATATTGGTGGGAGCAAGATGGGGTTAGGAGAGAAAAAGAGTTTAGGGAATTAGAAAGTTTTGGTAATATAAGAAAAATTGTACTATTTCCAAAAATTGGGAAATTCAGAAAGGGCATGAGGAAGTTTAGAAGGGAAGTTGTTTGGAAGGGAAGCAGTTAGAGTTGCCGGAGAGAGAGATCCAGGTAAAAGGGTCTTACAGGGCATGATGACCTTGTGATGTATCAACTTGGTTAGGCTAACCTATATTTCCTAGAATTCCCTTCCCTGTAAGGCTCCGGTGAGAATGTGCTATGGGAGAGTCTTTTTTTATGAAATTCGGAGGTCAGAGGCAAAGCGGTAGCCCTCTCATTAGCTCATACATGTTGTCAGAGATATGCTGATGAACTTGATAGTGTGAGGGGACAGCTGGGGCTACTACTACTCTTACCTTTTCCTTTAGCCTCTCTGACTCCTGTACCACATGAGTATTTTAGCTCTGAGATGAAGGTCACTGGCTTCTTTCTGCAGGATATCCACAGCACCAAGATCAGAGCAACAACTGACATGGGTTTTTAGTCCATTCTGCAGCCTCTAGCCCTCCCTTCTTGACTATCTGCTCCGTGGATTTCAGCTCCAGTATTGCAAACACATTAGCCTTATAGAGACTACTGTACTTTTTCTGGTTACGGAAGGTCAAATCCTCTGCATGAAATGGCTGGCCTTTCCTGTGGTTCAAAGAACTGCATAATTTGGTCTGATTTTGTACCCAATTGACACCATTCTTTGTCTTTATAATATTCCTCATGCTAGTTTCCTATCAATTTCTCCACACTTCAATCCTCAAGTCCTTTCTCTTCGACTCCATGGACTGGCCTCTAACCACTCCATCCAAATCATCCTTTGAGTTCTCCAAGGTCCTTACCAGAGATCGTGTCTGCTCATGTAATTAATTCATTGGTTAGTTGGTCTTCACTACAACCTCAGTTCCAGGACAGGAGATGTATTTGTCTTGTTCCACACTATATACTCCAAACCCAGCACTGTAGTTGGCACAGAGCCAGTTCTCAACGTATTTTTCTAGGAACGGAGAGGGAGAGATGGAGGACCCTACTTGGGGGAAGCAATGTCAAAGGGGTTAGTTTTCCATTCCTTGGGCATATGTGTTATCCTGAGTCCTACCCCTATTTCTGTTCTTCATGGGAGGTCAGACTAATTGCCTAGGGATTCAGAAAACATCTTAGTAGTTCCCTATATCCAATTTCTAAGTGTTAACAGATTCAATTACACTTCTCTGAAAAGGTGCTTATGATGGTTAATACTTAAAAACAACTAGTATTGGAGTTGCCAGTAGTATGAATGCAATTTTACTTTGTGGGCTTAGAATTATGTCACTATATGTTATTATGGCCTTGATTCACTTAGAGTTAAAAATGTGACCCATTAACAGAGATCTGAGTGAGGTTTAGATTACTTATAAAACTCAATTTTCAGAAAACCCATTCCACTTTATTACCCTGTATTTTGTGTTCTACAGCTCTCTAAATTTCATATTGCAAACTTCTTATATTTTACAAGTCTAAGTACTCTCACCATTTTCCAAGAATTAATGAAGTTTCCATTTGTGAATAACATGTTAGTTAAGGAAGTGAATGTTTACTTATTAAATAAAAAGGAAAATGCTATCTTCTGGTTTTCAGGAGCCCTAATGAAATGTTACCGAGAACATTTTGTCTTTATAACTTTCAGTTCCTAATGTCAAATCTTTTTGTGTTACCCTGAGCCTGCAGGTCACTTTAACACTTTAATACTGGAAATATTCTTTCTTCAGTCCTGGCCCTCTTGAAATCCTTCATGCCTTAACAGTTTCTTACTTCTTTTTAAACAGTATCTTTGCTCATCATTTTTCCAACATTTAGTCTAGACATAATACTTGATCAAAAATGTTGAAATGACTCATAAATTACATGTTTTGTCAATTTGGCTACACATGCCTAATCACTATACATTTTCTCCCAGGTTACTTCCCTTACCAAATAAAGCTCTGGTATTTTGCAGTTCTAGAGTGTTCTCGTCCTCCATACAGTCTATGAAGTGATTTACCCTTATTCCCAATATTTTATGTTTTTTTCCAGACAAATCTGTTATGGTTAAGGAAATTAATACAAAACCTCTGAATTGAAGACGGATTTTGTTTTCTCACTATGTTAAATTCAGTGGTCTCAAGCAAAGCCATTTTGGGAATTGTTTTGACATGAGTTAGGAATCAGAAATTTAGGGATTTTTCTCCATAAAGTCTTCATAAAGATTTTCTCCTTAAAGATTAACTGGCAGTTATGATGGAGCAGTGAGGGAGGTTTACTATATATGCTGAAGGAAATAACTGAAAGTGTTTTCTATTCATACCTGAAATACTTTTTGAGTTCAAAGTTCAACTAAAAAAAATAGATGTTCCAATTCCTTTGGTTAAGTAAATCCTTTCTAGTTACAGGCTGTGTCAGTTCAGTGCTGGAAAAGTAACTGTAGAAAGACCATGCTGTGCAAAGCAAGGCACATAGTATATGTAAATTTTGTCATATTTCCTAGTAAATGGTATAAATTGTCTGAATAATTGACGGACACTGCTCACAGATTTTGGACTGAATGTTTGGGTGTTTCAAGGCTCTTAGTGGAGGACAAGGTTAAAGTAACTGTCAACTATTAATACTGTCACTTTCATTCAGAATCCAATTTCTACTGTGTCTAGGAGGGGTGTGAATTAATGACTTCATATCTGAAGCAAATCATTTAGGCTCTTGAAGGTTCACTCAGAGAAACGGCAATATAACAGCTTTAAGATGCAAACCTAAAAAAATTCCCCCGGAAAAATCTTGACCAGCCATGAATTAAAATACAGGTAAAATTAACAGAAACATTTCTTTTTTCCTATCTTATTCAAAAGGTGCCAATTTCAATTTTTTAACCTCTTAAGAAACTGTTCTCACTCATCTGACAGTAAGACAAAATTGGGAGGCTCTTGAGAGTTCGTTTTGATTTTTATTACACAACACAGAATGATTCTGTTGTCTTAAAATCACAGGAAATAGATTTCCACTTTCCCCCTTTTTTGATGCCAGAGTTGCATTTCGAATTATTTTGGGATTAGTTTAGGGCGAAGTAAAAGAAACCGTGGAAGGCAGTGTATGCACGACATAATTATGAAGCTGTTTGGAAGCCAGAAGTAACTTGCTGATTTAGACTGACAAGGCTGTCGTATTCACAATGCTGCTATTACTCAGTTACTTTGATATTGAACTGTTTACTGAACACCAGAGAAAGTTCAAAGTGGTCCCTAAGAATCTTCCTTTCAGTTTTCCATGATCCAGTGACTTCCCAAAGGCTTTGAAGAGTGCAGGTCCTTGCTTTCTAGAAACCTTTCCTTTGCACCCGGAAAATGTACACAGTGCAACCGCCTCCGCTTCTTGTGCGGATGGATGTGTGCGTTAGAATCATGGCTGCTTTAGGCAGTGACGGCGGAGTACGAGCTTTTGAGAGTTGCTGAAAATACGTGACTGAACTAATGTTACCTTGCCTTTACAGACTATGCAGGTGAGTCTCCGGAGAGTATACTATTGTATTCCTGGTCCAAATTAAGGTTTGCATGGATGTATTTAACCTTGTTTACACATACACCGAAGATTTTTTTTTTTCTCAAGTCTTTTTGTCAGGCAGGAGGGAACATACACTTAACTTCATACCTTCACTGAAGTTGAGGTAGGTAATAGTACTGAGAAAAAATACAAGACCCTCTAGGATCTAACCTCCGTCCACCTTTTTAGGCTTATGTCTTGATACTCCCCAAGTGGCACAAGCTAGGTGCTTATAGTTCATAATATACCACTGGTGCTTTTGCATACTGCTCTTAAATTCAGCTTAAGCACTGGTTCTCTGGCAGGAAATTCTTACCTCTAAGGTGTCACCCTTATTTTCTTCTAGAATCCTGGCATTATTTCAGTAATAAATGCTATCACATTGCAGTTTGTATAAATAATTTCATCTCTCTCATCCACTGCACTGTGAACTACTAGAAGACAAATACAGAAATTATGTACTTGTTTTTCTGTCTTCAGTGATAAGGTACTATATGTACTCCATAAGTGCTTCTTGAAAGAATGGTCAAATGTATAAATTCTATTTACAAATGCTACGTCTTTCCCACAAAACTAGGGAGAGACCTGTTCATTTTTTACTTTGTCCCTTCATTCTGACCTCTTCTAGGTCCCAAGATAAAACGAGACTGATCTGCCTATTACTAAGATGAAGGACTCTGTTACAAATTCCCTAATACTATTCTCCCCAGTATGAAGGGGCTATTTTGCAATTGAACATAGAAAATGCCTCGCATAGGAGCACAGGCATTTACAAGACACTGGATTTGAATCCAATTTTTTTTTTTTTAGCCATGCAGGGAATTCAACAGACTAAATGGCCTTTTGATTGACCATCTTTTAAGACTGCCCAGAAAGACCAGTTCCTGCCATGGACACAGCTGAGCCCACTCAGGAACTAAATATCAGCACCGAACAATTTCCAGGAGAGATGGAATAAAAAAATTCTGGAGCCAGGAAAGAGGTTACGCAGAGTATTCAAACCTTGGTAAGCTGTGGACTTCAGTGCCCACCATCCATCCCTTCCAGCCCTGCAGTTAAGTCTCTGTGACAGAGGCAGTCCATCTGATGCTAAATTGATCCTTAATCCTCTTCCACATCCTACCACCCCACCAAGACCACAACAGGAGTATCTGAATATTCTGTGGGCCTAAAACTACCTACGCTGCCCTTTGGGTTAGAGAACAGGATTCAGTAGTAGCTCTTTGAAAAAATTACATTAAAGAAAATGCTAATTGCTTTTCTTCATAGAATCCTCTGTCTTTCCTCTGCATCCCAAAGAGCTTATGTTTCAAAAGGTCACAATGTCTGGGGTCAGAAATGAGCTGCCTCCCACTCTGTTGAGCATCAACACACAGCAAAATTTTTTGTATGTTACCACAGATTTTTTCAAAGAAATTATTTCTTCCTCTACTTTCCACCTAGCTTCTCCAAAATGCCAAATTTAAAGAAATGCCCTAGAACTGATTATCTAGAATATTCTTCCCTTTATTCATACTAGATTTGTGTTAGCATATAAAAGATTAGTTGACATAGCTTTTGGAAAGTCTAGTTGGCAGGAGAGTGGAACAACAGATGGGCTCAGAAATCAGACCCAGAAAGGTGACTTACTCTGCATGTATATGCTGATAAGAGTCCTATTTTTAGGATACCCTGAAAATTCTTGACCTAATGCAAAGCCCAAGAGACAGTCAGAGTAGGCACAATGATTATAACCTGATTCCCTGTCTAAAGCAAAATATGTAACTTTTGGCCAGAGAGATATGCCAAAAATGTAAAATAAACAATTATATTGATAGCCTATAGCAGCTTTTATCTTTTGTGAGAAAAGCAAGCAATGCTTAACAAGCTTTTCTTATGTTTCCTAGAATTCTTTTCAAGTACTTTAAAGTGGTCTTTAAATCTAGATGGCTTTTAGTTCCAAACTTTGTTTCTACAGAAAGAGCTACTGGCAGCCTCATTTTCAAATAACTCTAAATAATTTTCTTAAAAAAAGAAAAGGCATTAATAGCTGAGGACCATATCTAATTAGTACCACCTACAATGGGCAATTTTTAGCTGTTTATGTTCCTTTTAGCTTGAATTTCAGTTGAAACTGAAAAAATGTTAGCTGAACTTACAATAACGCTCTACTGCAAAATTTTTTAGTCATATTCCAAATGTTTCTCTTGCTTTGATGGAAAATGTTGAAGGTATTTCTTTGTTATCAAAACTCAAAGACACTTATGACAAGCTATATGGATAACAGATCTGAAAACTGTTTATCATCACCTACTGAGTTATTCAGAAGATTCTAGTTCAAGTTGACACATAAAAAGTAAACTAGACACATTAAAGTGCTGTATTTAAAAACAAAATACAGTTTGTGTTTTGGGGCAATTAAAATAAGTGGAGACCTGACACTAAAAAGAATGAAAAACACAAACAGGATTATCATTCTGTAATTGTTCTATTTTGCTATTTTCACTCTAAGTACGCAGTCTTATTTAGAGAATGACAGCCGGTCAAATTTTCAGAGGCTACTATACCAGTCAGTTATTCTTAACTCTTTAATGCTAAATATGAACATCTTCCCGGTACTACTCTTAAGTCTGATCTCATTTATCTTCCTCCTTAAGAACTGTATAGGCTTGTTTTAAATAGCTGAAACACCTGTGATACACTAGCGAGTTTGCTTCGAGGTACTCTGTTAATGCTCTGGTGAGACCAGAGGAAAAAGCAAGCATTATTAAATATGAATGCAATCCTTACCAACACAAATTGAACTTTTTGCCCAATAAAAAAGCTAGTTCAGAAAAATGTCTCATTCTATAAGGATTTATCATTCCCAAATCACAGTGAAAGAAACTTGGGTCATTTACCAATTTTGTTTTCTATCATGCGCCTTAGACATACCTCATGAAAAACTGGTATCTGACGTAACAGAATAACATTTGCAGAATGTAATATTGCAGTGACAGTACTGAGATTGATTGTTACAGACATATTAAACTCTTTGAGTATTAAATGGTTACATCCTATTTATATAGAACATTGGTCCAATAATAAAAATAGAGAACAGCAGCTGGAAATTTATCTCATTCAATGTTCAGAGATAAAAGGGTTAACCATTCATTCCATTATTTTTTGTAAATAAGTCCTTTTCCCATACTGAAATCTGATGGCAATTAAATTCTGATATTCTTCCAAGCTACTGTATGAAGAGGATGCTGAAGGCCATCACTATACAGCATACTGCAACGTAGGGGCTCTTCCGTTCACCTATTGAAAAAAAAGGGGAAATCTTTATGTTGATTAACTGAGTTTAAGTTATCATGGATATGATAAGGTTACTATGGGAGAGGGGTGCATGAGGC
This sequence comes from Mellivora capensis, assembly GCA_004024625.1. NCBI lineage: Eukaryota > Metazoa > Chordata > Mammalia > Carnivora > Mustelidae > Mellivora > Mellivora capensis. The sequence goes on along the minus strand of PISX010013609.1, from coordinate 35,698 downwards.
TCAAGATAACGTTCTTAGCTAGGGGGCCCATACATTTGGGGAGGTGAGCCAAACAAGCAGTGGCTGCAGCATAAAAGCAAGTACAATACAGAATAAGCTAAATTATGCTGATTTTTTAAAAAAAAATTTATTTGACAGAGAAAGACACAGGGAGGGAGGGGACACAAGCAAGGGGAGTGGGAGAGGAAGAAGCAAGCTTCACGCTGAGCAGGAAGCCCGATGCAGGGCTCGATCCCAGGACCGGAAGATCATGACCTGAGCCGAAGGCAGTCGTCTAACCAACTAAGCCACCCAGGTGCCCCAAGAAAGAGACTCTTAACTATAGGGAGAACAAACTGATGGTTACCAGAGAGAAGGTGGGTGAAACAGGTGATGGGGAGTAAGGAGTGTATTTGTCCTGATGAACATTTTGTGATACATGGAAGTACTGTATCACTATATTGTATATCTGAAACTAATATTACACTGTACGTTAACTAATTGCAATTTAAAGAGAGACTGATTAATCTTGGGCTAGAAATGTAGAACTTAAAACAGCCACTTTTATGAGTCAATTTTCACATGTGTTTAAAAAGTTGTTTTTATTTGGAGATTTTTCTTTGCCTGAAGTAGAAAGGAATTGGCTTGTGAAACTGTCTTGCAAACAGTGATCCTGTGATTTTGAGTTATCCCAAACTCATCTTGTTCTTTCCTGCTTTTCATTTATTGAAGGGCTGTAGAGTTCCACAAAGCACCAGGCATTTATGCTATTTTGAAGATGCATGAGAAAGGAAGAAGAAAGAAGAGGGAGTGATGTGCTACTTCTAGAAATAATCATGGGCATATACCTGGTGTTGTAGTAGAGACTATATATACTCCCCTCACTTGTTTTTCTATGTTTAAAATCAGCTCTCTTGGGGCACCTGGGTGGCTCAGTCGGTTCAGTGTATACCCCCAGCTCAGGTGATCACCCCAGGCTCCTCCTCCCTCTCCTCTCCACTGGTGCTCTCTCTCGCTATCTCTGTCTCTCTCAAATAAAATCTTAAAATAAAATAAAATCAGTTCTCTTCCAGTAACTAAATTCCTCCATCAAGGACTGTTTTATTTGGCAAGTTTAGTTAATTACCTCTGGAAAATGTCAATCTTGACCATCCTCATCAACTAAAATCCTCAAGGTCTTTTTTTCTTTTCAGAACTTCCTCAAAGAGCTCACACAGTTATGTTGTTACTAATTTTACCTTTGTGTCCACTCAGGGACAATATTCACAGAATATATACACATATAAGTAAAAGAAACATTCATTGTTTTTCTGGAAGTGTTTTTCTATCCATAGACATTGGGCTGCTTTCTAGCTAAAGGAAAATTTAAAAAGTGAGACAACAGCATTTTCGAAATGCTGCTATCTCAATAGAAAAAAAAACCATTTAAACTAAAAAATAACTTGGGTCATCATTTTAACTAATGTTAATTTTTTGGGCAAGTTATAAAACAAAACCAAACCTTATTCAGATATAATTTTCAGGTGGATTTCATAAGCAAGCCAGTCACTCTAATTAGGGCTAGATACTCTAATTGTCCAATATCGTCTTATTAAACACCTAAAAGAAGAAATTAATATTGCCCTAAGTTCTCCATCTGCTGGAAATTAAGTTTTGAGGAAGTTCTTCTCCTCCTCATCTTCCAACTTAGAATGCTATAATTTACACATGGGTTTCATTTTCCTGTTTTTGATTTTCTTGAAAGAGACTGCCATGTGGTAGAACTAAACATCTTTGGTTGAACTTGGGTAAGAATGTTACTTCTTGTCTGGTCTTCAGTCTGTTTAAGTGAATGTGAAACAGTTGCTATAACGTGATGTGTAACATGATAAGATGATTTGGGTGGACCTTTTCCTATTAAAATTGCATCCTTTCTTGGTGGATATATTCTGTGTCAAGATAAGAGAGGATCATATGGCTGGGAAAGTCAGCCTATCAGCATCAACGTTTTTGGGCCCATTTTGCCAAAATGAAAAGCTACTGCTTTCACATAATTGGCACAAACGAACACTTTAACTGAACCATTTAACGTATGGCACTCATACAGTCAAGAGAAAAAATGAAAATAACTGACCAAGCAAAAAGAAAGGCACAATTTATAATTAGACATAAAAATAGATGATGGTATCACAGGAAATCATTAAGAGAACTACAGACTAGATGCCTTAAACTTTCAGCTATACTTTTAAGTAACCATTGTGAAAAGGGTCACCTGGGTTGGCTACTGAATGAAGCTGTATATACTTCTCTAATTTATTACACAAAATGGATTTAAAATACCTTCACATTTAACGTAAAATCCCTTAATTTAAATCTTTTGTGAATTAGCAACTTCATAATATTAAGATGAAAGCTCTACCTCCTAACTCCAGACTTTTTATATTTTTACCAGTGAATATTCAGTATTCCTCTGATCCAGAGAATTTCACTGTATTTGAACTGTCCTATTCTTCCACAATGTTCTCTTTGTGCAGTTTACTTGAGGTATTCTTTGCACTCTGTTCCTTGACAATATTATTTCATTTTCTTTGGGGACTTGGCTTTGAAACAGTTTGCTTTACACATATTTACATTTACTACTAGCTATCAGAATTAGCCATCAAGGGTACTCTTCTGTCTCTTGATCTCTTCCTTCTCAGTTATTTTTAAAGTGACTAAGATTTCTACTGTTATTTTAGGCTTTGCAGCGGTTGAGAATGACTGGATGTCAGGTAAGTCTGTACCAGAGATCTCTGTAAATCTAGGCTGAGCCCTCTCAACTTTGGAACTACTGACATTTTGGGCTCATTCTATGTGAGGAGCTGTTCTGTGCATTTTAATATGTTTAGCAACATCCACGATCTGTACTCAGTATATGTTACCCCACTCTAGTGGTAACACCCAAAATGTCTCCAGACACAGTTAAAATGTCCTGATTGATAACAACTAATCTAGGCTATACCTGTGCTTTACCTATCTAAAGTCAATGATCTTTTCTACAAAAGAAAGATTCACATGTCTGTCACCCTAAGAGATAATAAGTCCAAAGAACATTGAGGAAGGACAGTTTAACATGTTAAAAGCACAATGAATTCTCAAGAAGATGCCTGTTCCAATAATCAATACATTAGAATGAGGGCCTAGAAAGTACTTTTCTCTGAAACTATTTATAGTACACTGTCATTTTCTATAGTAAGACACCTGAAAGACCAACGAATCTTGTGATCTAATCGTAACAGATTCTAAAAGGACTTCTACGTAATTTGGTATGAAGCTTACAACTTCACTGTTAATGGGTCTTGCCTCAAAAGCTCAAAGGAAGAAAACTTGCTCTCTCATAATTATTTATATCCGTGGCTAACAATGTATTTCTAAAATATGTTTTATTTAGAAAAATTTCTAAAATGTTACAAAATCTTAGTTTGTAGTTCTCAACTTTAATCAATTTTGTTTCCTGTTATGGACCATCATCTAAATCTTCCACATTTATGATAAATGAATCCAAAAGAAAACATAATACTCTGGATGGAACCCAGCTTATCTAAGGGACATGACTCCTAAATTCCCCCTCCTATTTAAAGCGATTCACTGGGGTAATTCAGGCTGTTGTCAGACTAATTATACTGTCAAATACAGCAACATTTTTTTTTTTTATTATGGAAGTCATACCTTTATAAAAGAAAATAGTTACATAAAAATTAAATTTTGGAAGAGTACTAAAACCTAGCTTTTTTTCAGGGGGTGATGTAAATAATTCCAAAGAGGAGAAATATTCATTTTGTTCTGACCAAGTGGAACAATCACAAATTGCTCTGTAATGCTTTTTTTTTTTTTGAACTAGCTATGTTAAAAAGTGTAAAATCTATTATTTAAGAACACTGGTGGGTTACATCAGTACAGTGCATTTTAATTCATTCACTTGTCAGTCATTTGAGTCTCTAGTATGAACTAGGCACTGTGCTAAATGTTATATACATATAGGAATGGGATAAGAGTATATTATTATTGAACAAAAACACACGATGACACTACTAATTTTACTATGATGAGTTAGAAGATAATCACATTTAACTTTAATCAATTAGAACAAAACTCAGTTATGATCACATGAGTTTGACAGGTGAAACAGTTAATGTTTTCCAAAAGCAACAAATAACATTCTTGGACTTAGCATATGGGAATAAAGTGAATAATTTTAGACAACTGCTTAGCAAGCCTTCCATTAGATGGAAAATTCATCCTTTTATCAAAATAGTACACGTTATACAGAGCAGCATGCTCTATAAGAATGTGTGCATAAAACTGTACACATTTGTCTGAAATCTCAACACTAGGCATGCACAGCATTTGATATTTGAATTAGATTTTTCTTGTAGTTTCTATCTTCCTGCTAATTAAGTATTATGAGGTATCTACCATGTCTAGTATTAAATAGCATAAGGAAAAGAGTTTGGGGGAGTTCGACAAACTTTTGCAAAACTGCTCAAAATTGGGAAGCCTGCAGTTTTAAAACAGATGTCTGCCTTCTGTGAATACGACATAAGTAAACTGCCCAAGAATTTACAGCTGAAGATGTGGCGATTATAACAAACACTTACCAATTCTGGCGCATTTCCAAAATATACCCAACAATCTGCATATAATAAAAAAGGAAATAGTAGCTATTAATTAGTGAGAAAGGTAAATCATTTTCTCAGTAACCTACAGAGCACTCAGTACAAACTGGCATTTTACCTTCTGATACTTCAAAACTGAAATTTGGTATTGAGCCACCATTTATGTAGGAAAGTAGGACACACTTGCTTATCAAATGTCAGTGTATATAAACTGTTACAAACTGGAATATATGTCGTATCCTAGGTTAAACCCACAGTAAATTAATACGTGCAGCAAAAATGTGCACAGGGTTTTTTTTCAACTGTAGAACTGATTCAGTCAACTTCCAAGTGCTTAACTCTCAAAAGTAGAATATATGCCAATTTACATAAACATTAATTTTGAGAAAATGGTAAATGAACACAGTTGGTTTGGGTGTTTTGCCATTAAAAAATAAAACTCTCACACTAAGGAAATTATTTTTTCTCGAATGTACTTCTATATTTAAATCCTTATAACCATGAACTCCAGTGACAGCATTTACATAACTATGTCACTCAATAAGGAAGGATATAAAAATAGGTGCCTATGTTTTCAATTTAAGTACAAAATCCTAGTTTAGGGTAGTCTGTATGAGTTAACTAAATATGACATTTAAAACACATACATTCTGGAAATAAGCATTAGAATGAAAATGTTCATCAACATTCTTTGAATGAATATACTATGAATTAAATACAAATTATGTGCATATATCACTTATTCAGCATGTGTAAAAAGTACGAGCTTTAAAACAAAATCAACCGAGTCACTGAGATAGCTAAAAGATATGAAAACATTGTAGACAACTATTTTGTTGCTCTGACAAAAGAAGAGAATTATGAATGGTGTCATACATAGCTACAAATCAAGATAAATTAGTAGTACTTATTCCAGGGAAATTTAGGTTATGCTTTTTTTTTTTTCTTTTTTTGGGGGGGCCCTAAGAGATGGCTGGCTGATGAATAATTATATATGAGTGGTTAAGAACGAAAGGAATTACTGGTTCGATTAAGTTCTATATATATTCCTCCTTTGAAGTATAACTTCCTGACCCCAAATCAAAAAGTCCCATGGTTCAGTTGCCATGAAATGGGCAAAAATACAAGTTTATTTTGAAGGATGGATATTCTGACAGGTGCAACAATTTTACTATAGGAATAAAAGGACAAAGATCAAAGATATTTTTGAAAATAATTTAAGAAAATATAAGGGCCAGATTGTGTCCAAGTTTAATCCTACTTAATTGGCTGCATTAACTGTAAGCAAATTTTCTCCTTAACAGCAACTCACCCTCATAGGCTTTTTATAAGGATTGATTTCATTATTACAAAGAAATTCTTCAGAATAGAACTAATGGGCTGTGTTCAGTAATACATAGATTAAAGGCACAAGTGACTGGGGCACCTGGGTGGCTCAGTGGGTTAAGCCTATGCCTTCGGTCAGGTTATGATCCCAGGGTCCTGGGATGGAGTCCCGCATTGGGCTCTCTGCTCAGCGGGGAGCCTGCTTCCCCCTCCTCTCTGCCTACCTCTCTGCCTACTTGTGATCTCTCTCTCTGTCAAATAAATAAATAAAATCTAAAAAAAATATATAAAGGCACATGTGATAGTAACTTTAGATGTCACTTAAAATTGGCTTACATATCATCAAAAAACTGAAGACAATCGGTTAGTCATTTGCAATGCCATGGTTCCTTGATTCTAAAAATCTATTGAGTATAACATGCCCATTGATTTAAAGCTACTCTGGATGAGGGAATCAGTGGTAGGACACCTGAAGCTCCTCCATGGGAAGCTCAGAGTCCCACAGAACATAATCTAAAACGGTAAGATCACAATCAGGATCAGTTCAGGTTTGATAACCTAGAAATAACTCAAAGCATCATTAGGGAATTGTTCGAACACATATATAAATGAAAAAAATTCCCTAACTCAAGCAACTTAGAGATTTATCAGTACTACTTAGGCCTTTCCCTTATATTTCTCTACCTAGACATATTTCTGTAATGTGCCAAATGCTATTTATTAAAGATTTTCATTTATTTATTTGAGAGAGAGAGAGAGAGAAAGTGCACGTGCGCACACAAGTAGGCAGAGTGGCAGGCAGAGGCAGAAGGAGAAGCAGGTTCTCTGCTGCTGAACAGGGAGGCCAGACATGGGGCTCGATCCCAGGATCCTGGGATCATGACCCGAGTCAGTCAGCCACTTAACCAACTGAGCCACCCGCGTGCCCCCAAATGCTATTTATTAGAACACAGGAACTTTATTAGTTAGGAAAAACCAATACAATTATGCTGCTTGGTTTCTACAGCTATAAGCCAACAAGTATATATGCTGATAAAGCTAATCAGATCTATGATAACAGGAAATGAGGCAAAGTAGCAATAATTTATTGCTGTTTTTTAATTCTGTATTATTTGAAGCAGCAAAAAAATTGTTATTTTCAAGAGTGAAATTGTCAAGAACCTGTGTTGTCCAGTTAGCCTACACATCTCTACTTAAACATGAGATATTCACTATAATGAAAGGACAGTTATTATGAGTTTCAAAAGAACATATACTATAAAAGGACAATGACCCATTAAGAATTGCTCCCAGAGAAAATATTACTAATGTACAAGTCAAAATGGGGCCTAACATTTATATAAATAGAAGCAAAGTTTTTTTAAAAAAAAAAAAAAGCCTTCAAGCAGCTGACTATATGACTACATGCTTCAAAATACAGAAGTAGGCATGCTAGTTCTTTGGTCTTATATGTAGGAGAAATATACTACTATTCAACCTCTACTGTAAGGTTGGCAGCCCTGAGAACTCCTTTTTTAATGTAGCATGTAATGGATATATTCCTGCTCCCCAAAGAATGAGGAGCAGACTTTTCCACATGCAACCTACTTTCTCCATAACAAGAGCAGAAAAGCATAAATATTCTATTCCACTACTATGTGATTGTTTTTATAATGAAATAAACACTTAAATATCTTATTAGGTAGATGTTATGTATTATATTATAATACCAAGCAAAACATCAATGAGGATGTTTACTGGTTTCTACCACATGCTTTAAGTCAATAGTCAGGGGTTGCAGAAGAAGGGAAAGAATAAAACCACTCATTTAGTTGCATGGAAAGGTTTCATGAACAACTAAGCAACAAGTAAGATTACAGAACTTCAACAAAGGAACAAATTACTATGTAATTTCATGATTTTAAAAAATGGACAAAGTAAGTGAAGACTAAGTGCAAGAGGACTTCAGAGAAAAAAAACGTGATGAAAAGTCAATGTCTACAAAGGAAGAGGGGCATTGTCACAAAAACTGTTGGACAAATAACATCAGCAGGTTAAATAAAATCCCTCAGGCTAACAGAAACAGATGATCAGTATATTAGAACAGGATTAGGGATTTTTAATATTTGAAACTGGTTAGATGTTCTATTTATGCCTTTATATATATTTCAACAACCCTAGGAAATAACAAGGAAGAAATGATAACAAAAGCTAAATAATTTAGATGACACAATGCCTGAAAAAATGTTAATTATGTCCTCAAAGATAGAATGGAGGTGAAGGAAAAAGAAGCTGCAATTATTACTCTCATAGCTATCACCTTGCCTCTTGCAGATTTTTATTAGTCGAAAAACAGAATTTGACCTTGCAGGGTCCTAATTTGGCCCAATACAGGTGCTGGAGATAACTATACCTATGTAAGTATATTCTTTCATTCTTTTGTTTCGTAAAACGATTAAGTAGGTATAGGCTTTTATTAAGGAAGGATTAAGACAATTTTTCTTAGAAATTAATAAAGCAAGGCAAAGAAAATTTACATAGCTTTCATCACATAATCTCTGGTTTTTAATATACTTTTCCCTTTGGTTGAATTCAACACGTACTTTTGTATTATGAAGATGGCACTTTAAAATTTCAATTCTGTGTGGTATTATATTTGAGCTCAAATTATTTCAGGGTGTGAACATATAATACAAGAGATGTGTCAAGCCCAAGACTTAATTTTTACCATTGCTTTAAGTCAGCTAAATATATTTCCCTGAAGATGTTTGTTTTCTGATGCTAATAGGGAACCTATATGATTAGAGCAGTCTTAGACTGGAGAGGGAAATGTCTACATATTTTTTTATAGACAGTGCTTGCAAACTGTTTTATGCTTCAAAAACATGATAACCACCTTTTTTTTTTTTTTTTTAAATAACCAGCTTTACTGATTATTGCATAAAAAGTTAAGGCCAAATACTATCTTTGAAAGTGCTAAATTGTATTTCTAATTCCAGATGAAAAAAAAACCTGTCATATTTTTTTAAGTATACTTTTTATAGACACATTTCAGGTCACTTCTGATATCTGTCTTTTTATTTATCAAGATTCTGTGCATACAAAGATTTCAGATTTTTAAAAACAGAGGGAGAAAGTAATGTAGAAAGGTGTTACAAAATGAAGTTACATATAAGAACTAAGTATTTAATGACCTTTATGGCAATTTACCCTCAATGTCTATAGGATCTAATTTGGGTGGTTAATATCACTAGTAACATACCCAGTTTTATTTCTGTCCAGGAGGCTGGGTGCCAAGGATCGGATATAAGCACAGGTACATATAAGCAGCAAGATTACAGTCAACAGACTCTGAAAATTGAAAATGGCAGACTAAAAAGAGAAAAAGGAAAATTATTATCACAAGAAAAATAGCACAGGTAAAAAAATGCCAGACAATTCCATATTAAGAATTATACTTTTGTTCTTTTCAAAGACAAACAGAATGGCATGTCTGTGAACACTTAAAACCCCAAATCATAAAGTATTCTGAGAGTGTATTTCTCTTTCCATTCTTTGGGCTAAAAATGCAGAAGATGCAACAAAAATTCTAAATTTGAGAACTTGAAAACACTACCAAAAATGTCATGGATCCAAAACAGTTCATCAAAACCTAATCAGTATGTAATTAATATAGATGTTTTAGGAGCCCAGACCACTAGGCAGGACACAGAGTTTACAAGCTCTGAGTATAGCTGGCCATATGACTTCAGCTGAACCGATAACCTCAGTCTTTCACATCTGTAAACTGGGTGGAGAGTGGAGATATAGACTAAATGCTGGCTAAAGTTTCTTTCAGTTCTGAAATTGTTAGGATAAGAATGCTTTAAATTTAAGCAATCATGTTCCATGCATTGACTAAACTAAGCTACTAGATTTTGGTGAAGGAAAACCACTTGCTCATTCACTGCTCATTCTTTAAAACTTATTCAACAAATTTAACACGGGAATCCCAGGAAATCAGTTTTCCAGTAAAGGAAAATGGAGGTGGACTCAGTCTATTAAAAATTCAGTTTAAGCATTATCTTTTCCAGGAAGTCTCCTTAAACCCATTGGCTTCCCCTCTCCTTTTTTCATATACAACTCTCCTTTCTGTTCTCACAGGAACTGTTAAACATTTTTATAATGCTCATCCCTGAAAGTGGACAACATCTCATCAGGTACTGAACTCCAATATCTGCCTGTGTACCTACCACACAGGAGACCAGTAAGTAATGGCTTAAAAAATAAAACATTTTTTTTTGAAAGTCCAGGAATACCACTATATATAGTAATATAAGAATAATATTTCCATTACAAAAGGTAGATAAAATATATCAATCTCACACAGCTGGCAATATGCTTATTTAGTAAACTCTGAAGGCCCTCCTATGGTGTCAGAAGTTAGACAAAGAGTAAGAGTTACAAAATTTTTTGAGAAAGGCAAAACTGTTACTTTCAAAGTAACAATTGTTAAGTGCTACCTGAAAAACCCAAAAGAACCTAGTGAAAAACAATTACACACAATAAGGGAATTGAGTAAGGTGGCTGGGTACATAAGTAAAATATTTAAATCAACGGCCTTCAGAATGACATTACCAACCAGATGAAAGACATAATGGAAAAAATGTTTCCATTTACAGTATCAACTAGAACAAAAAGCTGATGTAGCTAAGGATAAGCTTAACAAGAAATGCAGCACTGATATTAAAGAACAAAACTGACTAAACAATTAAATGTACTGAAAAATCTTAAAGTAGAATGGAGTGGTATACCATGTTCTTACATTGGAAGGCAGTATCATAAAGCTAATCTATAAATTTAAGGTCAATTCAATACCAACCAATTACTTTTGAAATACACAGTGATTTTGAAGTTCATATGAAAAAAGAAATAAGCAGTAACAGCCAGGAGAATCCTAAAACAAGAACCAGCCTTGTCAGAAACTCAGTATTTTTTAACCTGTTATATATTTTTATGATAAATATTTACAAACTATTCAAAATATTAAGAAATTACACATGCCATTCACCAATATTCTTAAAGACAAAAAAAATGCTTTTGTACAATTCTAAGCAGTGGGGAGAACAGCACACAAAATTTCATAATCAGCATATCTTCAGCTGTGTATACCTTTATGTGAACGAGAAGAAAGCACTGATTATCTTTAGAAAGCTTTTAGCCCAATTCTCAACTCTTTTGGATTTCTCAGATTTTCTAAGTGTTATTTTTATGGTCTGAAAAAGATAAAATTTATTCGTAATTGCTATTTAAATAGTTGTTTTGTATGCAAATCACTTCTTCATGGATATACAAAGGATAAAGTTTAGTATGTCTTGGTTTCTTACTGAACTGGATTTTAATTTTACATTTGTGAGAGTAAGTGATACAAATTTTATAACTTGTAAAAAACAATAAATGAACTCTAAAGATAAATTCTATATAGGAAAGACAGTATTTCACAATGTTTATCTTTTTTTTTTTAAAGATTTTATTTATTTATTTGTCAGACAGATATCACAAGTAGGCAGAGAGGCAGGCAGAGAGAGGAGGAAGCAGGTTCCCTACTGAGCAGAGAGCCCGACGTGGGGCTCGATCCCAGAACCCTGGGATCATGACCCAAGCCGAAAGCAGAGGCTTTAACCCACTGAGCCACCCAGGCGCCCCCAATGTTTATCTTTCAAAGATATTTTGAACATGTATGTGAGTATGTTGATACAGTATTTGATAACAACCTCATGAAATACAAAGTACAGATTTCTTTTCAGTCAACCTAACTAAACACATATTTAGTATCTACTCTTTGAGGAGCAGGAGGCTAGACACAGGATTAAAAAAGTACACTGCAGGATTCCTTCCCTCCAGGAGTCTATAGCTAATGACAATAACTGATATTCACTGGAGGCTTGTTTAGGATTATTTTGTTTATCCTCATATATTTGAGTTAGGTGTTATTAATACCTGCATTTTATATATGAGACAACTGAGGCACACAGCAGTTATAAGCAAGTTAGAACAGGATATATATTCAAAAAAGTAACTAGCAATTCTTTGTAGCATGTATTAAGCAGTGACTGAACAATACTGGCCAAAAAATGCTGTTTTCATAAAGAAAAGTCAAGAAAAGCTTCAAGGGGAAAGCAAGGACTAAGTCAAGAAAGTGCACAATTAGACTGACAATAGAGAACAGGCTCCCAAAGAGACAAAAGCACGGAACACATCCTCAGAGAATCAGGAATTTGCATGTTTAAGGAATAATGAGCAGGCTTACTATATCAAGCAAAGGACTGTTGTAGTAGAGTGGCTAGAAAATCAGTTTGCAAAGTAGGATTATCATGTTCCTAATGGAGTATCTAAATTTCACAATTTTTGCATTGTGTACTTTTTCTTTCCCTGAATGTTGTAGTGAAAAAAAATGCTTAAATCATAGGATTTCTGGGGTTGGTTTCTAAATAATCTATTGTGTGTGGTGGGAGGTGTGGGGTTGATGAAGAAACGCTGAGGATGTGAGGCTTCATTATACTCTTCTTTCTACCTTTCTATGTTTGAATTTATATATAATAGAATTTAAGAGGCACTTAGAGACATGCCTATTATTACAGAAGTGTGCTGTGTATATATACATTTGTGTGTGAAACCACTTATAAATGAAAAACCATTTATACGTGGGCAATATATGATACATACAACTTTGTTTCTGCGGTTTATAGACCCTAAAATTTAACAAATAATCTTAGGTGGTAAAAGCTTTTAGATGTACTCAGACTCTGACCAAACAAGAATGTTTCAAAGCTACAGACATTAGGCTACCATTTCTTACCCTACCTAAGCATTCCTTTTAATGCTTAGCATCTGTTGTCTGCTGATATAAACTTTTCATCTCAGGTTGAAAGGAAACAGATGTTCCTGTCTTGTAGAAAAATAATTGGGACTTTCAATAGGACGATGATATTAAAAAGGAAGAAGCTAATAAAAAAAGTAAGCAAGACTGATCACAAAATAGAGGAAAAGATGACTAATAAAAGGTGATACGGGAAGTAAAATTCATTTAATGTTTAATTTTTTTTCACATCATGAAATCTTTCTCAGACCTAGCTACTACTCTTGACTTTCTGATATGCTTCAGATAATTAGTGCTATTTTACTAAATAAATTATCAAAACCAGAAGGAAATCAACTTGATGAGTCCCTTTGCATAATCATTCTGAAGTAAATCACAATTTGTTAGGCCTTCTGAAATAACGACAATTCACTTTCATCTGGCCACCACTACAGCAGATGAAATAATTTATCAAAGAAAAGATGAAGATTCGTTGATGCAAAGCTTAGTACTAAAACAAGAAATTACTTGTGATGTTAATACCTCTTTTAAAAAATTCTTTACTCAAGTCAATTTGAAGTTAGGAATATTTATTGCAAATTCAAGTTTTAGCATTTTACCTAAGAAGATACAATTTCTTGTTTCAGCCATAAGTGAATGTTGAAACTATTAAATTTGGATATAAGGCAAGAATTCAGTGTAAGGTTTTGTTTTAAATGTATATATATAAATAGTTTAAGAAACCATCTGAAACATTAGGAATAGAGAGAAAAACAGGGTAAAAGATCCCAGCAATATAAAGGCACAAAGAACCAATGAGAAGGGCAGCAGAAATATACATATTAATATGCTGAACAGTTGTTTGGAGTGCTCAGTGACAGGTTGCTAACTGTACTTCATCTATAGAAAAGCCTAAGCCTACAGTCTTCATTAGTCCTGGGTCACTTGAGCTCCGTATAGCTTATGTATTTATTTTTAGCACTATCAAAATAAACTGTTTAACCAATTGTTGATTAAGGGCCTTCTTCATGCATAACACCGTATGGGAGCTTCAAATGTTGACTGCATTTGAAGTCAAGTAACTGACATATTAATTCCTCCAGTTTAACTGAAATTCACTTTAAAAGAAGAGCTGAATACCAAAGCCTCAGAATTTTTAAAACTCCAAATAGTAACAATTTTACTTGTTTTAAGACTTGCTGCTTTTACACAAAACTAGTCATTTATCCCTCTCAGGAGGTGGAAGGAGACCCAGGAATGATATTCCTGACCTGTTATAAAAATTATACAGTACTGCAAAAGTGGGTCAGCATTTTATCATTTACAAATCTAGGTCAGGCCAGCATTTTCCAACAAGTTTCTACTTGTAAATTTATATGTACCACTATTTTCTCTTAAACTGGAACACATGGAAATGCAGGGATAAATGAAGCCTGTAAATAAATATGCAAACACCCCCCTACTTGCCCAAGATAAGTAATCACAGGTGATTAATATTTCCATTAACACACAGAAATACTGACCTTTGGTGTTATTAGCACGTAAGTTCAACCTTTGTTGCATACTGTAAGGTAGCACTTACCTACTGTAAGGTAGGCAAACTATCTTGGTTTAATTTGAAACCAAGAAACCAGGATTACTTAATGTTTTAATATTAAGAACCTGTCTCTTAACATCAGTGGTCACTATGCATTTGCATTATTTAGGAAATAAACCAATATACATATTTGCCCTTGGATAAATCTGCACTTCTAAATTATCAGTTTAATTTAATTTCACTTGTAAAATGAGGAGCTGGACTAAATACCCATTTGATCTCATTGGTCCTATTTAAAAAATGTAGACCTTTTCTACTTAACCTTTCCACTTAAAGAACTTTCGTGGCTGTGAGGAAAGGTGCAACCTCAATTCTGTTCTCCACTGGTAACACAGATGGCCATTTGCACTTATTTTCATCTCACTGTCATGGTCTCTATAATTCATTTGCTATGTGTGTGTTGCTTAGTTTCAGAGCGGTTTTATAGACACCAGAGATCTAAATATAAAGCAACAAGGGGATCAAAGGTGTTAATAGGAGAAAGCATACATAGAACCATGATAAACAGTTGACTTAAAAAAAAAAAAGGAAGCAATAAATACTTCCCATGTTCTCGATAATTTGATAAGACAAAAGTATTCAAAGGCCAAAGTGCAAATCCTGTTATGAAGAAAAGTGTTCTGACCATACAGTCAGAAATGACAAAGACTGATAAAAAGGGAAAAACTTGTCAATAGTTGGAGTCAAATGTGGTATGAAGCTTGGCTGTTCATTAGAACAACTTGAAGCTTTTGGGCACCTGGGTGGCTCAGTCAGTTAAGTGTCTGCCTTCGGCTCAGGTCATGATCCCAGAGTTCTGGAATGGAGTCCTGCGTTGTTGGGCTCCCTCCCTTTGCCCCTCTCCCTACTCATTCTCACAATCTTTCTCTCTTAAATAATAAATAAAATCTTTAAAAAAAAAAAAGAATTACTTGGAGCTTATAAAAACTATTGCTGCAACAATGAATTCTGTTACACTGAAAATAAATAAATAATTAAAAAAAACCCCTACTGCTGCTCAGAAATTTGGACTTAATTGGGCATGACTCTCTTTCCCCAGATGTAGAGTCATTTGAGTACTAACTCAAACTGTCATTGTGATGTAGATATTAGAAGACCTGGTCTCTAGAAAACTCCAGCTAGAGAGGGAAGAAATATAGGCAACAATGTATTGCTGTTTTGTTTGTTTTTTGTGGTAAGTGCTATGGCTGGAGGTACATTGGAGGTATATACACATGGGCTATGGAAGCCCAAATAGAGACCCAGGAGAAGAAAACAGATGGGGTAGGGAAGGATTTGGGGAAGAGATAAAACTTGAGACAAATTTTTAAGGATATTAAGAGGGAGAAAAAGGCATTCTGAAATTGTTAAAAGTTAATGTTAATCTTAAACACAGTATCAGTCTTGCTAGTAGCTAGTTCGTAAGAGGCTAAGATGATGAAAATAAATCTTTGACTTGTACTGTGAGTAGAATAAACTTCAGCATCTAGGAAGATATGCAAGAATTAAGTGACAATTTCTAGGGACACCTGGCTGGCTCAGTCATTAGAGCATGTGACTCTTGTTGCAGGTCGACATTATTTAAAAAAAAAAAAAGAGAAAAGAAAATGAAGAAGAAAGAGTAACAGCATCTATTCTTTTTCAAACGAAAAAGGAATCAGATTCTCTAAATAAGTAACAGTTCTCTAATGACACTCTAAGAGCACATGTAGTCATCCGGTTGTAGCAGCTAGGCCAAGATGTTGGGAGTGTATTTTTGGCTAAGAATAGACTGCCGTTTTCTCTCTAAGTTCTCCAGGAAAGACGCTGTGACTTGTGTCCCATCTATAATCAAAGTACGAGGGCTAAAGCAACAAATAATGAGTTTTCAATTAAACGCCTAAAGGTTTAGTGCTGTATGGGGTTCTGCAGGAACCTCTGGAAACAAGCTCAGTAGCTTTCATCCCACAATAGCTTTTTTGGGGGTCATGGTTGTTTTTGACACTATAATAAAGGCATGCATCCTTTCTCCAGAAAATTTATCATAAATTCAACATTTGGCCCGTGGATTTCATTAAGTTCACCGGGTGTAGAGGCTCTTGGCATTTACCATAACAAAGGTAAAAGGGCTTGAGACAACTTGGGAGATTTCACTATTACTACCACTACATCTGTCCTCTGGCCATGGTGATTTTATTTTTTCTCTGCCCGGAGATCCAGGCATTTCTTTTGAAAACTTTTCATGACTCATTTTAAATCTTCCTAAGAGGCCCAAACTATCAAAGGAATCTGCAATAACACAAAATAATACATACAACCTTAAAAATGTGTGGGGGAAGGCAGGTCCGAGGTCAAACACCACCTTAAGTACATTCCTAGAAGAAAAACCACTTCTCCAGAGATCGCCAATAATTAAAACCTCCGGTTTGTAAAGCAGGAAGAGCCTGAAAGGTCACTAACTCAAAAGACCCCAATTAAGATGTGGAGCAACAGTGTAACACCTGGACCAGGCCCGTAGAGACATTAGAGAACGCGAAATAATCCGCGCAAACCGAAGCTCCATGCCTCCAGGAGTCAGTGACCAGAAAGAATCTGTACACACGACTGGGTTAAGGCAACCAGCGCAGTTCTTCGAAACAAGTCAGAAAGGTGGACTGTGCGGGAGGCGCTGGGACCTGCGACCAAGGGATCTCTCTGGGGGCGGTGGGCCCTGGTGCGCCCGGGTTCTCCCTGGCTGGGCGTGCAGGGGCCACATGGTTCCCGGGCCTGAGCATCTTCCGAGCCCCGGCAGAATCTAGGTAGTGACAGGGCTCTCTGGCCCGCGCACCCAGGGCCGCCGCCCAACCCTCCAGCCCTGGCTCGCGCCCGGAGCCTCTTCACCAAACTAGGTTGCGACCCCACCGCCCCAATTCTTACCATAGTGAGGCCGGCGAAGCCCCAGCCACATCACCCTTCCGGGCCCAGGGCGGAAGAGGCGTGCACGCCCCGCCTGCCCTTCTCGCTGCCTCCCCGCATCCGGTTGGGCCTGTCAGGGTCCCTCCTCCCGAGCCGCGCGACCCGGACACCAGGATAGGCTCCTCACGACCGGAAGAGGCAGGAGCTAAAAGACGTCCGGCGCCCCCGCGGAGGTGGACCACACTCTCATTGGCTGCGGGACGTCCGTCTGTGGGAGCGGGCCTTTTGGAGGAGACCGGAAGTGGAGGCACTGAGAGGTAGGGTGCGGAAGTGTGAGCTGCGTAGTTTAGTAATAGTAAGTCAGCAATGGTAATGGTGCTTTGTGCTGTCCTTCCCCCTCCCCTCACTTTCTTGTTTTAGTTCCCTATTATTTCCCTCTGGAATTCCTCAGTGCATGATTTTTCCCAGCTCGGAGCCCCCTCAATGTGTAAGCTCCTGGACCTTCTGTTTGTGCGCTCTCGGGGACGCCTGGGTTCCCTAAATGTAGGCGCAGGGTGTGCACCTGCTGCGCCCCCGGTTCGGTTTCTCCCTTTGCACCCGAGGGATTCTGTAGAATGCAGAGCGCCTTTGCAGTGCCCTGTAATGGTTGTGGAAGTAGGAAGGCATTTGAATCCGGAGGGTTGTGTTGAGGAGGCTGTGGACACTTCTGACGCTGACCTCCTCTGTCTCCCAGTCCCTCGCTGTTTGTAAACTGTCCATTGGTTTCACCTGGAGCCTGAAGCATGCTCGGCTCTTTGGAGTAAGAAGCTTGGTGTAGTAACAAATGGAAAGAAACTGCCCTTTCCTGAGTTGAGTGGTTGCACAGGTATTCTAGAGAAGTGTTCCATCAGGGAGAGGAATCGCATGCCAACTTTCTCTTTTAATCAGTAGTAGTATTATTTAGCTTCTTATAGTTTGGATAATCCCATTAGATGAAGCTTTATTTTCCACCCATTTTTGTCTTTGCATAACCCAAATGGGGAAACAAGTGTTTTGATGTATTCAGTTCGCATAGTTCTTGGGAACCCAATATATGGTTTTCGAATTAAAATGGTATTGCTTTTTTACCAGTAGTCATACTCCCTCATCCCCCTTCCTCCCTTTTTAACTTTATATCTAGTGTTGATAATGTTAATGGTTTACTTTTGCATGATTTCCTTTTTTAGAATTCACTGATGGGCACATATATTAAAAGATAATGGTTTTACTTAACTGCTTGTTTTCTCTAATCCCCAACTAGCCACCACAGTTTAAGATTAAGGCTCTTTGTGTTCTAGTGTTTGTCTTTGTCTTTCTTCTCCCCCCTCTTTTTTATATTCTTTCCCCTGTGGCTCTTAGATTAAGACCCACATTTGACCTGCATGTTGTTTCTTTTAACTTTAAGAGATGCTTCTCTTTTCTCCACTTCTCCATTTATTGCTCTTCTGAACAAAAATCCTCTAAGGATTTTATGTTCCAAATCCCCATTCCTCTTTTTCTGTACTTTTTTTTTTTCTTAAAGATTTTATTTATTTATTTGACAGAGATCACAAGTAGGAGGAGAGGCCGGCGGGGAGAAAGAGGAGGAAGCAGGCTCCCTGCTGAGCAGAGAGCCCTATATGGGACTCAGTCCCAGGACTCTGGGATCATGACCTGAGCTGAAGGCAGAGACTTTAACCCACTGAGCTCCCCAGGCGCCCCTTTTCTGTACTTATTTGAGATCATTCCGGCATGGCTTTTGGTCCCACCCTTCCCCCAAATCCTCTTCTTAGTGTCACCAGTGGTCTCCAGGTGTTAATCATTCCGTCTTTTTTTGTATTTGAACTATCAGCAAACTATGACGTAGTTAATCCCTTCCTTCTTCATGATGTATTTTCTTCACTTCATTTCCAGGACATCACACTCTTGGTTTTCCTTCTACCTTATTGGTTCCTTCTGTCTTCCTTCTGTTCTTGATTTCTTATTGCTGCGTGTTCCAGGGCTTCAATCTTTGCTTCTCTTCTTTTTATACTTTGTTGTGATTATATCATCAAGTTTTAGTGACTTTAAATAACCTTGTGTATACTGAAGGCTCCCGAATTCATATTCTTAGGTCCCTCTCTTTCTGAATTCCAGACATTAATACTAGAGGAAACTGGGTGAGATGTATATGGGAACTCTGTGTTATCTTTGCAAATTTCCTGTAAATTCAGTATTACTACAAAATAAAAAGTTTATTAGAAGAAATCTAACATTACTTCTTTGTGTCAAACCATTTTATGACTTCTCATTTGATTCATGATAAAACCTAACATCTTTACATGGGCCTACAAAACTCTACATGATCTGTTTTCCTATTACCTCCCTGACTTCAGCCCTTTGTGTGCTCTCCCTTCACTCTGTCTTAGCCATATGGGTTTCCTTGTTTCTTAAGCCTACTTCTGCCTTAGGGTCTTTGCACTGGCTGCTTCATCTGCTTGGAATGATTTTTCCCAGACATCCTCACAACTGATCTTCATGTATGTGCTCAAACATCACCTTTTCAATAAAGCCTACCTCAATCTCCTATTTAAAGTTGCAGGTTTGCAACTATCCCCCTTTCCCCCACTGGCCTCTGTACTCCCAGTTTTCTCTATCCTGTCTTATCTTCTCCTTTGACTCTAGCACTTATCACCATACTATATATTTTACATATTTATTATGTGGTTTTTTTTTTCATTGTTGGTCTCCAAAGGAAAGAGTTGTTTTCTGTTTTGTTTCCTTATGCCAAATTCTAAAGCACTATCTGATGCATAGAAGTGCACATGTTTTGGTTGAGTGAATGAATTTGACTTGGTATTTGGATTTAGTCATCCTTGATTTGCAGTCATTGTGAAACATTGAATTGTTTATGGTTTCCAGGTATTATGCTGTTTCTTGCCTCCAAGCCTTTGCTCATGCAGGGTCTTCTGCATGGGGTGCCCTTTTTAAAATCTCTTTCCTTTTCACCTTTTAAGATTCATATCAGGTGTAACTCAGGGAAGCCTTCCCTGAAATGTTAGGCTGGCTTACATGAACTCTTGAGAGGAGATACCATCCCGCCTCTGCACTTTACAAGCTTGTAAAATAATTATTTTTGGGTGTTTTTTATCTCACTAGAGAGATCAGAATGTGTCTTACTCATTCTGGAGATATCAAAGCCCGGTACGTAGGAAGCAGTCGTGAATGTTTTAATGCATTAATGGTATGACCGAAGTCACTTAGCTATGAAGCAGTAGAGTTTTGGTTTCGACCTGACTCTTTTGGGTACAAAATCGATGGTCTGTTTGCTATACCTTGTTCTTTAGGAAAAAGGTGGCCGTCCTTAAAATAATAGAAGGATCATTTTTATACAGATAGGAGGTAGTTAATCATTTTATAGTCCAGGGCAGTTTGTTCCTTGTCATTTGTGAAGCTGCCAGCACTGATGAAAACACGAGTTGTGCTTTTTTCCCCAAGACATTGGCTGAAATGAACAGAGGGGTATTATAGTCATTATAGTCAGCAGTTTTTAATGTTGATGAGACGGGGCTCTTTTTAGGAGAACACCCTTGAGACTTCTGTTGCCTCAAAGGGGGAAATCCATGCTAGAATTCCAAATTGCTCATGAGGCATCCATACTTTTGGTAGGTGCCAGTACTGCCAATTGCTTTAAATTAAACTTTTGATTGTGTGCCATTGGGAAATCCCAGGCTATTTTCAAGATATTGCAAAGATTTTTTTCACAGTGATATGAAAATTTGTTGTTAAAGTTGAGTTAAAGATAGTTTGTTAACATAATTTCCGATACTTGGCACAAAGCTTAGGTAATTTTGTATTTAAAACATTGTTTAACGTAAATAATGAACCAGACTTCTAGCTACCTTTCATGGTAAACATTTTGAATTTAAACTGTCCTCTGAATATTATCATCGTTGTCGTGTCCATAAACCAATCTTTTTATAATGTTGCATAGCCTACAGAAAAGGAAATAATCTGACTATAAATTATGAAAAGGCTTCAGCAGCTTTCAACCCCAGCAGTGGGGTTGAAAATGATGATTAGGCTTGGGATTAAGTAATCAAAAGCAGCTCTTGCTAAATTTTTGCCTAGTTTCTTTGAACTTTACTAACCCTGTAAAAGGGTCCAAAATGTTGAAATAAGCAAGAAAGTCAATCTGGTCTTTGTGTGAGAAGATGCTGTTGAATAAAGAAAGACCTTGCTCAACTGGAACAGAAGCAAGCGGCTGCTAAGAAATAAGATGCAGCCATTGTTGAGGAGACTCATCAAAATCTTGACAGTATAAATATTGACATGCTGAGATAGTCAATATTTACCATGGAATTTGGAAGTTGCCAAGTTCCTGTTTAAGAAATGTGACCCCAGCATTGAACACAGTATATCAATAAATAAGGAACATGTCCAATGAACAGCTGCTCAGAGAAAGTAGGATAACATCTGTCTAAACTTTGGAGCATTTAAAGTTGAATTAAAAAAATTTATTGACAGTTCTTTGGTAATTTATAGGTGGATGCTTATATAACATAGTTCACTAATAGAGTTCCATATGGGGGTTTATGTGTTTTTAAAAAAATGACAGCATGGTTGCAATTTATAATTTTGTAAAATCTATAAACTGAATAAAAAAACTCTTGCCTTAGGAAGTGGAGATGCAACGTGGGGGGTTCAGGGGGTAGGAAAAGAATAAATGAAACAAGATGGGATTGGGAGGGAGACAAACCATAAGTGACTCTTAATCTCACAAAACAAACTGAGGGTTGCTCGGGGGAGGGGGGTCAGGAGAGGGGGTTGGGCTTATGGACATTGGGGAGGGTATGTGCTATGGTAAGTGCTGTGAAGTGTGTAAACCTGGCGATTCACAGACCTGTACCCCTAGGGATAAAAATACATTATATGTTTATAAAAAAATTTAAAAAATTAATTAAAAAACCTCTTGCCTTAATCCTGTGTTTAGGAATGAACCTCATCATTTTACATATTATTCTTACAAAAATTGGCTTAACTCAAGACTTAGATATTACTTTTGGGAACCAAAGTTTATGCTCTGAGAATTTAGGAATAGAGAAAGCATAATAAGTTCCTGAAGTTTAAGTGTGATAAGATTTGTTTTGATTATTTGATAGTTGTATCTCAGAAGAAAATGAGTGGATTAAAGGGCGAGTAAAGTTGATATGTTTGGTTGAATATCGCAGATTACCACTGTTAATTCCCGTATGGATATCACTGTAATAGAGCATTTGATGCAAAGTAAAGACACATTTGAAGCTTTTATATCAAGTCACTGGAACCATACAAACAGTCTTACATCTGTTTTGCAGACGTCTAGAAGGTTAAACTGAGCATTCTTTGAATGATGGTCCTAAAACAGTCCTAGAAGAGCTTTAACCATGAGTATCAGGACTAGTCCTCTCATTGCTTTTCTTTTCTAATAACAGAGACTGATGGCTTTTGTATGGCAATCTAATTGTTTAACCACATCACACTCCTAAGTTTATATTGAGAAGAATGGATGGAAAGTATAGTTGAGGTCATATATTCTGCCAGGAGTTACATTTATTTCTATAAATATCTTTTAAATGTGAAAAAAAATGATTTGTATTAGAGGTTCATAAAAGGCTTTTAATGTATTCTTTTGAGTATATTAAAGATGGAAGAGAAAGAAACAATTTTAAAATGTAAATTGATTGGGTCCCTCTTTTAGAGCACATATGCCAATTTTTTTAAAAATATTTTTTAAAGATTTTATTTATTTATTTGTCAGAGAGAGAGAGCAAGAGAGTGAGCACAGGCAGACAGAGTGGCAGGCAGAGGCAGAGGGAGAAGCAGGCTCCCTGCCGAGCAGAGAGCCCGATGTGGGACTCGATCCCAGGACGCTGGGATCATGACCTGAGCCAAAGGCAGCCGCTTAACCAACTGAGCCACCCAGGCGTCCCACATTTGCCAATATTTTGAGGTAAGCTGTTGAGTTTTAAGGAGAAAACATTAAACTTATTAATTAATGATTTTAAAACTTGGAAAGCATCTCATACAAGTATTTCAGGTGTAGTGATGATCAGATAAAGACTAATCAAAGAGCCAACACTGAGCTCAGTATTTCTTAAATAGGCTCCTAAGTTTTAAGGTGTTGAATTATGTATTTGAGTTATATATTTAAGAACACATTTCTCATAGATGACTTTGTCTCTTTTTATAAAGGTACCCTATAACAATATATTCAGCTTGGTGGTCAAATAATGCTGAGGGAACTATTTTCTTTTATTCATTTTATTGTAGAAAATTCAAACATATATAAAGGTAGAGAGAACATAATGGATTCCTGTGTACCCATCACCTAGCACAATTATCAGTTCGTGAATCTTTTGCTTTTATCTTGGAACATCCTCCCACTAGAGTCCAAAATATGTTCAGGGATGTGGTTGAAAATGACTTAAAGTAAAAAAATTACAGCATGGGAAATAAGTAGTAATTATTCATCCAGTTTGGAATGTGTTGTTTATACTTATGTCTTTCAAAACATGTGAGATTCCCATTTTTTTATAGGTTAAACATTGTTAAATATGGGCAGTTTCTCATATTTCTTAAATATTTTTGAGTGGCTGAATTAGGTAATGTCACCAGTCGAGGATATGTTAAAAGGTTCTTTTTTTTTTCCCAGGATTAACTTTTTGTACCCCAGACTTAACATTCATCCCGTTTGCCATTAGAAATAGGTAGATAAGTGGGTACAGTTGTCAGTAAATGGTGGGTTTGTGAGTAGGGGAAAAAGTACAGTACAAGTCCTGTTTCTTTTTCATAGAAGTGCTTTTAGTTACATTTCATTCTGAGGAGCACATTTTTCAGGTAGAAAAGACTGTATATACACTTAACTGATGGTATTTCACTCTTCTGAAATTAAAATACGAAAGAGGTGTCAAAATTTCACGACTTACAAAATCATAATTACTAAATTCTTAATGAAGAAAGACTGTTGTTTAGCTAATGCTGTATTTCAGGTATTATCTCTTCAGCTCTGTTAAGTGTCATTCTCACCGGAAACGCCGCAATTAGGACTGAAGTGTTTTTGTGAAAGTTTAGAAAGTTTCCAAAATGATAAGTATGCTCTCATCCTTTCTGCCAAGTTTATTGGTAATTAAGAGTGTCCATTTGATGAATAGAAAGGACGTCCTGGAACTTTGGGTCTAATTTTCAGGGCATTTTGGATCTAGGTGTTAGATTTTATGTGGGAAATTAGGTCAAGTTATTTTATTGTTTTAAAATACTTAGTTCATTGGGTAATAAAAAAAGAAAGAGGAAGTGAACTTTAGATGAATCACTGAAACTAATGATTATTAATGGTATTTGTAAAAGATAAGTAGAGGAAATGAGCAGTTATACAATATTTGGAATGGCAGTAGTTGGCATTCCACAGTCATAAGAAGTAGTTGAGAAGGGACTATGACCATGGCAAAGATGCTTTGATTTTTAGATGAATTTTGTAGTTCTAATGTTTTATTCCTGAAGCATCAGACTGTTAACTTGACATCTAACTTGAACATTAGCTGTATTTTACAAATTTTTGAACAAGATTATGTCCACCATCTTAACTATATTTTACTCTGACTTTGGATGACCATCCATCCTAGTTTGTCTGAGTCTGGGAGGTTTCCTGGACATGGGACTTGCAATGTTGAAACCAAGAAAACCTCAGGGAAACCTGGACGGCTGGTCACCTTATTTTCATTTCTAAATTAATAGAATGGAGGCAATATTGACATGATTAGAAAAGTATTTAATAATACTATAAATTTTTTACCCTTAAAGTTTAGATACTCGGAACTTGAAAATACAAATGCCAAGAAAGCATTTCTTCTATAGAAAGTTAGCTTGATATTTTTGTTTAATTGCTTTGGAAATTTAAAGCTAAATTGATTTTGTGGTCATTTAAGGAAAAAAAAAACTTAATTTACCCTTTAGTCAGATAGATAACTCCAACCAGCAAGTTGACGTGCTGTTAATGAAAATGATAGGAAAAAAATAATGAAAAGGCTAGGAATCAATTATTAATTTATAAAAGTTATCAGTGGGGGAATTCTGGGAAGATAAACATTAATAACCAATGCTCTTAAAAAATACTAAACAAATAGGAAAATCGTCATTTTCTTTGCACTTAGTTTTCTGAATTGTGTGATGTTTGTCTTATTAAAAGTAAATAGCCCAGTGGTTGTTGCATAACAATTTCTTTCCTTTTTATGTAGCAATCCATATGGTCCAACCCTTGAATTTTTATAATATGATAGAACTTTAAAAAAATTTATCATCATACTTCAATTTACGATTTACATTTTTCTTTTCTTTTCTTTTTTTTTAAGTAAAGTTCAACAAAATAATATCAGGAATCTAATTACAGGCTTAACTGTGCTGTGTGCTAATCTTTTTTCTGAATTCACTGTAGGTATCAGCCTACTTTTATGAACAAGGGGCACTTAAGTTAATTGCTTCATTAGAAACATGCATTTAGTCCTTTCTGATCTCTAAGTACAACTCCTTGGCATAGCTGCAGAAGTTTGAACACCTGCAGCTCAAGCAGCTTGAAAAGAAGCCGTAACTTACTATAAAGGAAAATAAAAGAAGCTCAAGTTCGAAATGGCGTTATCAATGATATAGTGTTGTCACTAACTTGAGCTGACCTAAGAGAGTTGGCTTCTGCACTGCTCCTTATCAGCATCCAAAAGGGCATACAAAATTCTTTGTAAACTAATTTAAAAAGCGTCTTGTTTATTCAGAGGCAACTGTGAATGGTATTTGTTCAGAGTGTAGATCACATCAACTGCATACCAGCCAACAACTTATTTCTCTTCTAAGAAGGAAGCCAAGTATCAAAGACACAAAGTACTAAAGATAAGCTTCTCAATTCTCAACTGTTCTGAGCTCTCAATAAAGCTACTGAAATACAAATTGGGGTGGGACTCAACTGTTTCCACCTGCAGGCTTCTCTTAGATCCTTGGCTCTGGCTGGGAGAGGTGCCTATTCTAGTGCGACCTTTAGTGCCCTTAGAAAACAAAACACACGCTTTCTCATGGCCCTAATCAATCAGTCCCTCTAAAGAGGATTGCACCCCTTTCTGAAAGTATTTGGGGCAGAAAAACTATGGCTGACTATTCCCATTTACAGGGCTGCTGGAAGCAAAGAGATCATTGGTTTGCTCTTAGGATTCTTGAAAGACTGGCAAGTCATTCTTTTTCCTATTTTTGTGGTTGGTTCTTAGATATTTTGTATTTGATATTTAATGAGGGGGTGACTTCAGTATGTAGAAGAATGAATTTCATTCAAATAATACATTATCAGGAAATTAAAACTCAGTTGATAGAGAGAAAGCATCTGAGGCTACTGAGGCACAAAGTATTTTTAAGATACTGAGTGGTCACATTTGGGCTCTTAATGTTAAGTGCTTAAACATGACTCACAGGTAGCATCCAAAGTTTCAAATCTGAGTTTAGTGAAATAATGGAATCTTTAAAATAAAACAATTTAATTTTAGCTGTGAGTACATAGAGTTGATCAGAAAACTGGAAAATACTTGAAACACAAATAATTCAAAGATGTTAAAACTAATCTGACCCCTAAATGTCTATTTAACATTACTGAGATTAAAGCCCTTCATGTCATTGTGAAAGTAGAATGAAGCATCTGGAATATTGAATTTTAAACTGCTTTGTATAATTAGCAGTTTGTCACTTGTTTCAAATATGAAAAATAGCAGTGAAACCAATTGCTGTTTTAGAGGAA
The DNA here is from genome assembly GCA_004024625.1 of Mellivora capensis. Classification (NCBI taxonomy): domain Eukaryota; kingdom Metazoa; phylum Chordata; class Mammalia; order Carnivora; family Mustelidae; genus Mellivora; species Mellivora capensis. The sequence goes on along the minus strand of PISX010013609.1, from coordinate 8,711 downwards.
TTTTAAGTGCTGAGTTTTCCTTCCACAAAGTTACATTAATTGCTAACAATAGCCATGCTTCTTGAGACATATTTAAGAAGGAAAAACCTGTGCAAGTGTCCTCTTTGTGTTTGTATATAAATTCTTGAGAGGTAAAAAGTGGCCTTCAAAAGTAGTTTCTAGAGGCGCCTGGGTGGCTCAGTGGATTAAAGCCTCCACCTTCGGCTCAAGTCGTGATCCCAGGGTCCTGTAATAGAGCCTCACATTGGGGCTCTCTGCTCAGCAGGGAGCCTGCCTTTCCCCCCCCCCCCCCCCCCCCCCCCCCCCGCCTGCCTCTCTGCCTACTTGTGATCCCTGTCTGTCAAATAAATAAATAAAATCTTAAAAAAAAAAAAAAAAGTAGTTTCTATTACCTCCTCCTCCAAAGTCATGGGTTTGGGGGCGTATTAGAATTATGTAAATCTCTATGTGTCTTTTTCGGTGATTGGCATGGAAAAATAGTAATGCACATTTTCCAGTAATTTTCAAATTTAAGGATTACAGAGAATGTGGATAATTAACTGTATTAACACTTAATAGTGTTTTGATTAATTGATTTAAAAGAAATTTATTCACAAATGGAAAACACATTTCAGAAGTAAGCATACTGAGGCAAAAAAGGCCTCAATGTAGGAAAAATTTTTCAGTAAATGAAATATGTAGAAATAATTACATTTTTTAGTGGATGATGTAGTCAAACCTACACATTTACATTTACATATTTTTAACACATAAACTTACTTAATTGGTGTGGCTACAAGTATGATTATTTTAAAGCTTGATGGGAGGAATAATAAACAGTCTTCTGAGTACACTTTAGGTAGAAGTTAGAATTACTGTTAATTTACCAATTTGGAGGTATTTTACACTCTTAATTTTAGATACTTTTTTTCTTTTATTCTGGAAATTGCCCTGCTTCCTTGTGCTTTTTACTGTTAAGGTAGAATAGCTCTACCATTCTGTAATTAAGCATCCCTCCCACTCCCAGAAGATAGAGATCTGTAGTAAGTTAGTTTTGTTTTGTGAAGAGCTGACAAAGTGAGTTGTTTTTATTTCCGTGTTCAGTTGTGTGAAGAGCTGACAAAGTGAGTTTTTCATATTCAGTTGTTTTTATTTTCATATTCAGCTGTTAATTGAGAAAAATAATCTGCTTTATTTATGAAAATAATTTTAAATTGAGAAAGCAAATTAAAACTGATTTAAAATTTTGCTCTTTTTAAAACTTATTCAGTTGTCAGTGAAGTGTCAATTAATTTACTTTTGGATTTTTATAGCATATATATATATATATATATATATATATATATATGTCATAAAAGTTGAAGCAATTTTATATTCTTCTCCCCGAATAAAGGATTAAAGAATTTTTTTTTAGCTTTTTCAGGAGTATCTAGGAAGACATTCATGTTTTGTGATTAAAGAATAATTCTCTGTAGTTTTTCATCTTTGGAAGTTTATGCTTTGTTCCTGGCTTTGACTTTTTGTAATGTTTTTTCTTTGCATGTTTGTAATTTTTAGGGTACTTTTGTTCTGCATGTTAGCTTCTACAGCTTAAGCATCTCTTAATGAAGTACACGTGGTCAAGGGATAGTCCAGTATTAGAAAAAATACAGTTATTTGCTTTGAACCAAGTATATGTCGTACCACAGTTTGGTAAGTGAGGTCAGTCTGGGCAAGGTTCTAGAGTAAATTACCAGAAGAATGGTTTTTGAATTCATAGAAGAAGAACCTTGAATGATTAGAAATGAATTGGGATCAGTAAGAAAAGTCTTTACTCTTCATATTGTTGAATATAGTAATTATTTTTTTCAGCATTCAACTTTGGCAACTCATTTGCCATTTATGGACCTCTGTTTTTCTCATCTGTAAAAATTACAAATCAGTATTGAATAGAACTATGATTTACTGAGTTTTGTGGTTGGCTAGCTATTACGTGGTTTTTTTTTTTTTTGTTTTGTTTTGTTTTGTTTTACTTATTTCCTTGGTGCTTTGTATAGGTCTCTCAGCTATAAAAGCATCACTATTTGATAGTTTCTTGCAAAAATATTAATTTTATTCTTTTATAACAGGTGACCAGAAATGGAGAGAAAAGTAAGCAGAATCTGTCTTGCTTCTGAACCTGATATAATTCATTTTCTACAAGTGGCTTGGGAGAAAACACTAGGATCTGGTTTTGTTATTACACTTACTGATGGTCAGTCAGCATGGACCGGGACAGGTAATATTCAAAGCAAATTTTTTTAAAAATAAAATTTTGATAATGTGCTGTTCTTCAGTCCTCAGTGACAATTCAGAATTAAGGTATTTCTTTAATAGATTCTGGGTAAAATTTATATGATTGCTGTACTTGTTATTGCTCTCTAATATACGTGTGGATTTATAATATTTAATGCCAATTTCTATAATGAATAGAAGGATAGAGAAATAAGCATGTGCCCCAGCAAATTCTGGTTACTAGTTGAATCCTCATACTTGGGCTTGTCAGGGTTTTTAAATGATCTCTTTATAAAAAATGTAGATAATACTTTATACACTTCTTCCCTCCCACCACCCCAAGACCCCAGGGAAATAAATATTGGGAGGCATCGGGAGGTGGTTTGGCTGGGCCAAGGGATGGTGCTAGCTTGGTGGAGTGGGGTGGTGGTGATTTTCTTTTTATTTCAGACATTTACATTGTTTGAATTATTTTCTAGTGAACGTGTATTACATTTGTAACAAAAACAAAACAGTTTTAGAGATTTGTAAACCAAGGTTCAAATCTTCATGTGGGATTTTGGCTTTTATTTCATGAAATAGACTTTGAATCTTTTGTGTCTCTCGCAGTACTCTTTTAAAAAGCCTAATGGTCCAGAAATTATTTATGGAACATGGCAGGTGTAAAGTGAGAATATATAGAATTCTGTTTTGCTCATGTGGTGAAGTTTTCATGCTCTTCTAAAACATTTTTTGAAACATTTGAGAAACTGTCTACAGTTACGCAATAGTCATTTCTAGAGTTATGTTGTAAATTACGTTTTCGGTAAAATAATTTTGTCATGTCAGTTTACATGCCATTTATATGTTCTATTAATTTTGAAATATTTCCCTTAAACTTGTTACTATAATTATTATATCATCTTTTAAAATTACATGGTGAGGGGCGCCTGGGTGGCTCAGTGGGTTAAAGCCTCTGCCTTCAGCTCAGGTCATGATCCCAGGGTCCTGGGATTGAGCCCCACATCGGGCTCTCTGCTCAGCAGGGAGCTTGCTTCCTCCCTCTCTCTCTGCCTGCCTCTCTGCCTACTTGTGATCTCTGTCTGTCAAATAAATAAATAAAATCTTAAGAAAAAAATAAAATTACATGGTGAAGTTTTGTTTTTTGGATATTACAAATTCTGTTACACAGTACAGTCACACTGAACTTATACTTGCAGGGTTTTTAAAAAAAACTCTTCTTTTATGACAGAGAGCAAGGAATGCTGGTTTAAGTATTAATGAAATAGAGAAATTTCAAGGATAATGTTTGCAGTACCTATTATGGCATCTATTTAAGCTGTAAACTTCTATGTAAGAGAAACCAGTCATTGTTTGGTTGTTACCATGGAGGAGTGGAAGAGAATTTTTCAGGTTAGCTCTATGTATGCTAGTATACCCAGGTAGCAATAGCGCTGTTTTGGAAAGGGGGTGCACACAGCTGAAGATAATGGCAGTAGGTTAATGCCAGTTGTCTGGAGAGAGGAGGAGTTCCAACCAAACAGCCCAGGAGGCAGATTCTAGGTGAAATGGTTGCTTGTATGTAAGGAATACTGTATTTATAACTTAGATGTTCCCAACTGACAAATGGCTTATTGTGTATAATGAGTTATGATTAGACAGATGACCTTGAGATGCTATGTTGTTTGCATTTTTTTTCCATTAAGGATTGGGGATAAAAGAATACATTGATTAAGTTTTAAATCTTGATTTAACAAGAAATTTAAGCTGAATTTACATTTATGGAGCAATTTGTGTATGCCATAGTGTGCTGGCAGTTGTTCTTAATATTATTATTATTATTATGAATATTGTTTCACTAGATTCATTAGGAGCAAGGAATGCATCTGATTAGTCTGTCACTCATTTTTTTTTTTAAGGTTTTATTTATTTATTTGTCAGAGAGAGAGAGAGAGAGCGAGCGAGCGCACTGGCAGATGGAGGCAGAGGGAGAAGCAGGCTCCCTGAAAAGCAAGGAGCCCGATGTGGGACTTCATCCCAGGACGCTGGGATCATGACCCGAGCCGAAGGCAGCCACCTAACCAACTGAGCCACTCAGGCGTCCCATGTCACTCATTCTTTATAAGTACGTAGACCAGTGCCTGGGACCTCCATGTTCAATAGATATTCCTTAAAAGGATGCCTCAAATGTATAGAACATTTTAGGAAAAAAGAAAGTGAACCATTTATTTTAGAATTAGCATTTTTTATGAAAACTCCAGTTTCATATTTATTTATCGTTGGCATTGATCAGAAATATAGTATGCTTTGCCATTTGTTTTTTAGCTAATGAATAATGTGAGCAAAATGTGATAGAAAACTTCATATCCTTGGTTGTGTTGTTAAAGTTTGGTTTGCTTACTAACCAGGCTTTCAGACAGAAAATTTTACAGTGTACCATATATGGTTGTTTTATTTCCAAGGATACTAAAGTTTTGAAACTCACAAATGTTTTATATATCTTTTAGTATTCATTTCTATTTTTTTGTATAAATTTCAGGGACAAAGTATCAAACCAAATAATATAACTTTGTTTCCATGGTTAGTTGAAACTTATTACAGGAATATGATTTGGCTTGGCACTTTATAGATAGACAATAACATGATTAAGAACATTGAAACAATTACATAATTGAAACATGAAAATGGATTTCCTTCCTATACCTCATCCTGTTTTTTTTTTTGTACAACTTTTTGATTGCTGCAACCTTCAATTTGGATAATTTTTTTTCTCTTTTCATTTGAGTAAAATTAAAAGGATGTGGGGTTCCTTTTAATCTCCCACACACTAAATTCACTGATTTCTTTTCCATTAGTAATGTTTTATCTAATGAGTGTTTTGAGGTCTAATTATCATGTGGTTTATCATCACTTCAACATTATAGAGGGTTTTATCGCACAGTTAAGTCACAAAGTAGGTTAATGATGGATGACTATTATATGAACTTTATAAATCTATTAGCACTAAGAAACCTACCCATCTCTGGAGTAGTTCACTGAAAAGTAAACTTTATTAATACATTTATTTATTTATTTATTTATTTTTAAAGATTTTATTTATTTGACAGAGATCACAGGTAGGCAGAGAGGCAGGCAGAGAGAGAGAGGAGGAAGCAGGCTCCCCGCTGAGCAGAGAGCCCGATGCGGGGCTCGATCCCAGGACCCCGGGATCATGACCTGAGCTGAAGGCAGAGGCTTTAACCCACTGAGCCACCCAGGCACCTCTATTAATACATTTATTATCAAGTAATTATATTCATTTATCTTTGTTCTAACCATTGATATTTGGTGACCTATATGGAGATTATGTGTCAGAGTACAGGGGAAAAAGGATTTTTAATAAATGCAGTGAAGTTGGTCCACGATGTGATACCAACAAGATCTTTAAAGGGATGCTAAGGCTGTCATTAAAGCACCAGCACAAACTTAGGTTATGCACAGTCTTCGGTTCATTATCCATAAAGATTCAAAAGAAAAAATCTTTCATTGCTTACATCTTCACACAGATACATTTTAACACAGATAGTGTTAAAATGATGCTTTCTTGGATCCTATATATCTGAGAATAATTCCTTGGTTTTTGGTCATGTTGGCCTGCTTACTTTTTATGCTATTATTATGTGGTTCAGCTGTATCCTTGCTGAATTTTATTATTTCCATGGCTTTTATTTCTGGTCACCAGAGTTTTTGGAGCAGTGAGTGTTTACAGCTGTGCTTCTTCCAGATGTTCTTAGCACAAAATTCAAAACCAGTGACCGAGTTGTTTTTCCAGAGCTGAAGTTCTGAACATGCAGTCAAAATTTCACATTTACTATTAATGGAAATATTCAAGTAAAATTTTTTCTTAATTTTTTCTCACAGTTTTTAAAGGGAAGTATAAATAGAAAATTTTCTTTCATATTTTTTTCCTCTTAAAAATGAAATATTCCATAATAATAGAACAGCATTCACAGATGGTGTAATGTAAGAGAATATCTAAGATGTCAACACTTGAATTAGGCTGCATGAGGCTGGAATTTCTGTCTTTTAAACTTTTGTATCCTTCGTGCCTAGAATAGTACTTGGAACATAGTAGATACTGAGTAAGCATTGTTTTAAGTAAGTGAATTAAACCAATAGATGCTATGAAATATTTTCAGATATGTATCTTTTCATTTTATTGAAATTTAGAATGCTTTTCACTGGATATTTTATCAATAGGTATCCTTTCTTTCTTTTTCTTTTTTTTTTTTTTTTAAGATTTTATTTATTTATTTAAGAAAGAGAGATAGAGGGGGAGAGAGCATGAGCAGCAGAAATGGGGAGAAGCAGGCTCCCCACTGAGCAGGGAGCATAATTTGGGCCTCGATTCCAGGACCCTAGGATCATGACCTGAGCTGAAGGCAGACGCTTAACTGACTGAGCCAACCCAGGTGCCCTCTTTTGTGTTTTCTGTAGTTACATTAAAGATGGTTTCCACAGATCTCTTTCCTGTTCTCTGTGAAATATTTTCTCTTCTTAGGTATTTATAACTCTTCAGAATTACCCAACACAAAATATGCAATTATTCCTTAACTAGGAAGCATTAGTCTTCTTATTTTTGTTTCTGTATCGGTTTTTTTTTTTCCCCAGAAGAGCTATTAGGGTAACTGAAAGGTCACTAGATTTGATAAATAGATTTGATAGTGGTGATTCTCTTAAATATGCATCTGCTTCACAGAGAGACAAAATAGATGAAAGGATTTTTAGAAGCTGTAAAATCAAATAAAGAATATAAAAGTTTTTGTTCGTACCTTTTTTTGACATCTGTTTTGAGATTCATATTTCACTATCAGAAATGACCAAATGTGGATAATGAAAAATATATGGATATGTTTCAAAATTCTCTTCCTCTTTGCCTGTCATGGGGCTTCCAGATGTATTTGATAGCATACAGACCAAAGGTATGAAAATCTGTGTTATATTTTTAGGGTTTCTTTTGTCAAGCTTCCATTAATTTCTGTAGTATGTCCTACTATTGTGTTTTTTAATACCATGGAAGGAAATAGTTTTTCCAGTGTCCCCTATCTGCCTCACCACAAAACCAAACAACCAAGAGACCATAAGTATGAATCCCAGTTTGACAACTTAATCTATTCTGTGACTGTAGACCATTACTTGATCAGAGCATCAATTTTATCATTTGAAACATCTTTCAGTGTTACAAGGAATAAAATAGATAAATGTAACCTTTAAATATAAAAGTATAGAACCACATGAGTCTTTTATCATTGTACTAGCCTGAATTGACACAGGAAACCACCCAACCACACGCATGCATTCCAAACAAATGTTAGACTAAATCTTGTAATTTTAAAAGCAAACAGACCCATTTCAGTTTTGGGATGTAAGAAAGGGAACCCTCCAGGTGCCATCTATGAAAAGGTATCTGAAAACCAAAGTGGTTAATGGGAGCTAAAGCTTAAGTTTAGGTTCATGGAATATCTGAACTGTGATTGTAATATCTAAGTGGAGTGGAATGTTGAGACGGCAGGCCTCTTAAGGAACTGGAACTGAGCTCCCAATGTTAAGAAAGGAAACTGGGGGATGCCTGGGTAGCTCAGTCATTAAGCGTCTGCCTTCAGCTCGGGTCATGATCTCAGGGTCCTGGGATCGAGTCCTGCATCAGGCTCCTCCTCAGTGGGGAGTCTGCCTCTCCCTCTGCCCTCCCCCCTGCTTGTGTGCATTCTCTCTCTCTCTCAAATAAATAAAATAAAATCTTTTTTAAAAAAAAGGGAAACTGAAAGGTATCTTGTTAATGAAATCATCTTAAAAAAACAAAACAAGACAAAACAAAAACAAAAGACTAGTCTTTGATTTGAAGATGCAGCATAGAGTCAAACTAGTCACTAAGAGCTATGACTAGATGAAAGTCCAGACAAAAATCAGAATCCAAAGTCTGTGTTATGTATGGATGAAGGACGGGGGATTTAAGGATGAACTCTTTGCTTCCAGTGTAAAAACCAAGTTAAGAAATTAACTTTCAAAACTGGTCCAGAGCTGTTGAAACCTGTAGCAGCTCCAACAAAGGTAAACTAGTAATCTTGATTCAAGGCCACCTCTATTGCCCAGAGCAGATTATACTCTGGCTAGAGGAAAGCCTTCTTCAAACATTGCAAAGCACGGAAGGGTAAAAACAGAATGAGAAGGTGTCAGCAGTAGAAATGGAATTAATAGTCCAGAAACCATGCATAAAGACTGATCTGAAAGAGATCTTAAATATATTTAAAGCCTTCAAATATTTAAAGGAAGGGTGTGTCAAGAACAGGATATTATGATAAAGAAAGAGAGTATCTATCTAGAATTGAGAATGTAATTGCTGAAGTAAAAATCTCTGTAGATGAGTAAAGCATCAGCTTTCAGCATACCTAGATGAGAGAACTGGAAGCCGATCTGTAATGTAATGTGTGTCTAACAGGCTACACTCAATAAATATTAATTCC
>PISX010013608.1:43912-56137 GCA_004024625.1 Mellivora capensis | reverse complement strand
GGAAAAATATTCCATGCTCATGGATAGGAAGAATATACATTGTTAAAATGTCTAAGTTGCCCAGAGCAATCTATACTTTCAACACCATCCCAATCAAAATACCAGTGACATTTTTAAAAGTGCTAGAACAAAGAATCCTAAAATTTGTATGGAATCAGAAAAGACCCTGAATTGCCAAGGAAATGTTGAAAAAGAAAAAACTGGGGGCATCACCTTGGATGATTTCAAGCTATATTACAAAGCTATGATCACCAAGATAGCATGGTACTGGCACAAAAACAGACACATAGATCAATGGAACAGAATAGACAGCCCAGATATGGACCCTCAACTCTATAGTCAACTAATCTTTGACAAAGGAGGAAAGAATATCCAATGGAAAAAAAGGCATTCTCTTCAACAAATGGTATTGGAGAACTTAGATAGCTATATACAGAAAAAAAAAACGGAACTCAACCATTCTCTTACATCATACACAAAGATAAACTCTAAATGGATGAAAGAAGTAAATGTGAGACAAAAATCCATCAAAATCCTAAAGGAAATCATAGGTAGTAACCTCTTGGACATTGGCCACAGCAACTTCTTTCAAGACAAGTCTCCAAAGGCAAGGGAAACAAAAGCAAAAATGAACTTCTGGGACTTCATTAAGATAAAAAGCTTCTGCACAATAAAGGAAACAGTCAACAAAACACAGACCACCCCACAGACTGGGAGAAGATATTTGCACATGATGCTACAGATAAAGGGCTGGTATCCAAGATCTATAAAGAACTTTTCAAACTCAACACCCAGGGGGAAGGAGTCAAGATGGTGGAGGAGTAGCAGGCTGAGATGACATCAGGCAGCAGGAGATCAGCTAGATAGCTTACCAAACCATTGCGAACACCTACAAATCCAATAAGAGATCAAAGGAAGAAGAGCAACAATTCTAGAAACAGGAAACTGACCACTTTCTGAAAGGTAGGCAGAGAAGTGAATCCAACGTGATGGGAAGATAGATGGGGGGAGGGGCCAGCTCCCGGCAAGCAGCGGAACAATGGAGCACAAAATCAGGACTTTTAAAAGGAGTCCTGATCGCTCCAGAGGCTAAACTGGGGTGGAGCCCATGCTGGGTCAGCATGACCCCAGGTCCCACGGGGTCACAGAAGGAATGGGGGTGTCTGAGTGTTGCTGAGCTCGCAGGTATTAGAGCGGGGAAGCCGACTACAGAGACAGAGCTGAGGAGTGAGCTCGCAACTCGGGGTTACCTTGAGCCCTAATCATGGCACAGGCCACTGCTCTGTGAGTGGGGTCCCCACAAGATGAGGGGAGACTCCACCTAGAAGAGCTCAGGGGTCTGCTGGGTTCAGAGACTCCAGGTGGGGCTGTGTGCCAGAGACAGAGACGCTTGGCCACAGGCTGGGTGAGCTCGGAGTACAGCCAGAGGCCAGGGAGACGGAAATGATTGAGTGCTTTTCTCTGAGGGCACACTGAGGAGTGGGACCCTGAGCTCTTGGCTCCTCCAGGCTGGATATTAGGAGGCCGCCATTTTCATTCCTGTCCTCCAGAACTCTACGGAAAGCGTTCAGGGAACAAAAGCTCCAGAAAGCGAACCCGAGCAGATTACTTAGCCCGGCCCCTCGTAAGGGCGATGCAATTCCGCCTCAGACAAAGACACTTGAGAATCACTACAACAGGCCCCTCCCCCAGAAGATCAACAAGAAATCCAGCCAAGACCAAGTTCACTTACCAAGGAGAACAGTGGAATTCCAGAGGAGGAGAAAGCAAAGCATGGAATTCATGGCTTTCTCCCCATGATTCTTTAGTCTTGCAGTTAATTAATTTTTTATAACTTTATTTTTTTTCTTCTGCTTAATTTTTTTTTAACTTTTACCTTTTCCTCTTTTAACATTTTTTAATTAATCTTAACAATACCTTTCATTTAAAAAAATAATAATCTTTTTTGAAACTTCATTATTATAGTCATATTTTATCCTTCATTGTACCTAACTTTATTTTTTGTATACACATAGGGTTTTTTCTTATAAAAAATTTGGGGTACAATTTCTTCTAATAGATCAAAATATACCCTAAATCTAGCTCCAGGCTTGTTCTAGTCTCCAGCCCAAGCAAATTCTCTCCATTTCCTTTTTCCTTATTCTCCCAACCAACTTACTTTATTAACTCCTTTTTTAAAAATTAAAAAAAAAAATTTTCATCTTTATAGGCATATTCTATCCCTTCATTGTGTTTACCCTTATATGTTTTTCATTCTTTAAAATTTTGGGAGGTAGTTTCTTCTAAGAGACCAAATTACTCCCAAAATTAAGTGGGTGACCTTGTTCTAGTGACCAGTCTAATATATATTTTTTTTCTTTTTTATATTTTTTTTTGTTTTTTTTAATTTTTTTTCTCTGAACTTTTTAATCCCCTTTCTACCCCACCACAAATTGGGGTCTCTTCCAATTTGGTTAAAGCACATTTTCCTGGGGTCTTTGCCACCCTTATAGTATTTTATTTGCTCCTTCATATATTCTTATCTGGACAAAATGACAAGGCGGGAAAAACTCACCACAAAAAAAAAGAACAAGAGGCAGTACCGAAAGCTAGGGACCTAATCAATACAGACATTGGTTATATATCAGATCTAGAGTTCAGAATGATGATTCTTAAGGTTCTAGCCGGGCTCGAAAAAGGCATGGAAGATATTAGAGAAGCCATCTCTGGAGATATAAAAGCCCTTTCTGGAGAAATAAGAGAACTAAAATCTAACCAAGTTGAAATTAAAAAAAAAAAAAAACTATTAATGAGGTGCAATAAAAAATGGAGGCTCTTACTGCTAGGATAAATGAGGCAGAAGAAAGAATTAGTGATATAGAAGACCAAATGACAGAGAATAAAGAAGCTGAGCAAAAGAGGGACAAACCGCTACTGGATCAAGAGGGGAGAATTCGAGAGATAAGTGACACCATAAGACGAAACAACATTAGAATAATTGGGATTCCAGAAGAAGGAGAAAGAGAGAGAGGAGCAGAAGGTATATTGGAGAGAATTATTGTAGAGAATTTCCCTAATATGGCAAAGGGAACAAGCATCAAAATCCAGGAGGTGCAGAGAACCCCCCTCAAAATCAACAAGAATAGGTCCACATCCTGTCACCTAATAGTAAAATTTACAAGTCTTAGCGACAAAGAAAACCCTGAAAGCAGCCTGGGAAAAGAAGTCTGTAACATACAATGGTAAAAATATTAGAATGGCAGCAGACTTATCCACAGAGACCTGGCAGGCCAGAAAGAACTGGCATGATATATTCAGAGCACTGAACGAGAAAAACATGCAGCCAACAATACTATATCCAGCTAGGCTGTCATTGAAAATAGAAGGAGAGATAAAAAGCTTCCAGGACAAACAAAAACTGAAAGAATTTGCAAACACCAGACCAGCTCTACAGGAAATATTGAAAGGGGTCCTTTAAGCAAAGAGAGAGCCTAAAAGTAGTAGATCAGAAAGGAACAGAGACAATATACAGTAACAGTCACCTTACAGGCAATACAATGGCACTAAATTCATATCTCTCAATAGTTACCCTGAATGTTAATGGACTAAATGCCCCAATCAAAAGACACAGGGTATCAGAATGGATAAAAAACAAAACCCATCAATATGTTGCCTACAAGAAACCCATTTTGGACCCGAAGACACCTCCAGATTTAAAGTGAGGGGGTGGAAAACAATTGACCATGCTAATGGACATCAGAAGAAAGCTGGGGTGGCAATCCTTATATCAGATCAATTAGATTTTAAGCCAAAGACTATAATAAGAGATGAGGAAGGACGCTATATCACACTCAAAGGATCTGTCCAACAAGAAGATCTAAGAATTTTAAATATCTAGGGCCCTAACACGGGAGAAGACAACTATATAAACCAATTAATAACAAAATCAAAGAAACACATCAACAATAATACCATAATAGTAGGGGACTTTAACACTCCCCTCACTGAAATGGACAGTACACCCAAGCAAAAGATCAACAAGGAAATAAAGGCCTTAAATGACACACTGGACCAGATGGACATCACAGATATATTCAGAACATTTCATTCCAAAGCAACAGAATACACATTCTTCTCTAGTGCACATGGAACATTCTCCAGAATAGATCACATCCTGGGTCAGAAATCAGGTCTCAACCAGTACCAAAAGACTATGATCATTCCCTGCATATTTTCAGACCACAATGCTCTAAAGCTAGAACTCAATCACAAGAGGAAATTTGGAAAGAACCCAAATACATGGAGACTAAACAGCATCGTTCTAAAGAATGAATGGGTCAACCAGGAAATTAAAGAAGAATTGAAAAAATTCATGGAAACAAATGATAATGAAAACACAACGGTTCAAAATCTGTGAACACAGCAAAAGGAGTCCTGAGAGGAAAATATATAGCGGTACAAGCCTTTCTCAAGAAACAAGAAAGGTCTCAAATACACAACCTAACCCTACACCTAAAGGAGCTGGAGAAAGAATAACAAAGAAAGCCTAAACCCAGCAGGAGAGAAATAAAGATCAGAGCAGAAATCAATGAAATAGAAACTAAAAAAACAATAGAACAAACATACAAAGCTCCTAAAGGAGCTGGAGAAAGAACAAGAAAGAAAGCCTAAACCCAGCAGGAGAAGAGAAATCATAAAGATCGGAGCAGAAATCAATGAAATAGAAGCCAAAAAACAATAGAACAAATCAACAAAACTAGGAGCTGGTTCTTTGAAAGAATTAATAAGATTGATAAACCCCTGGCCAGACTTGTCAAAAAGAAAAGAGAAAGGAACCAAATAAATAAAATCATGAATGAAAGAGGAGAGATTACAACCAACACCAAAGAAATACAAACAATTATAAGAACATACTATGAGCAACTCTACGCCAACAAATTTGACAATCTGGAAGAAATGGATGCATTCCTAGAGACATAAACTACCACAACTGAACCAGGAAGAAATAGAAAACCTGAACAGACCCATAACCAGTAAGGAGATTGAAGGAGTCATCAAAAATCTCCCAACAAACAAGAGCCCAGGGCCAGACGGCTTCCCAGGGGAATTCTACTAAACATTTAAAGAAGAATTAATTCCTATTCTCCTGAAACTGTTCCAAAAAAATAGAAATGGAAGGAAAACTTCCAAACTCATTTTATGAGGCCAGCATCACCTTGATCCCAAAACCAGACAAGGATCCCATCAAAAAAGAGAATTACAGACCAATATTCTTGATGAACACAGATGTGAAAATTCTCACCAAAATACTAGCCAATACGATTTGATTTAATCTACTTAAGCAGTGAAGCTCAAGAAGGAACTTACTCTCCAAATTTTCCATCTCCCAGCTCTTTTTCCTCGTCTAATAGGCCTTCATTTTACAAATCAAAACAATTGCAATGTGGACATCTGCATGCAGACACTCTCATTTGCAAGAAACTACATTTACAAAAACAAAACAGCAGGAAATGTGAGGGAAAGGAGCTGCCACCCAGAATCCTGTCACTAAGCAACCATGGGATGTCTTCTCTTCATTAACCAAATTACCCAGACATCCCCTGTGGGCTCCAGAGCTCTACAGGATTTCCATCATTTGACTTTAACTTAAGCCATTTCTGAGCTTTTTCACCTCAGGCAATCAACACTATCCTGGTCAAGTTTATGGAGGTAGGGATTTCCATCACAAAATTGGTCACAACAGTCCTCTTAGATGTACTACCTCCTCACATGCCATCTTTTGGAAAACTTGGTAAAAGTGATTTTTTAAAAAGAGCATAAATACCAGGTATCTATGAAAGTGAGCAACTTCAATGAATGAGGATTGTTTATATACAAGTTAATGTTTGTTCATTTCCAATGAATTTTTTCCACATGCAAATTGCTTAATGTCAAAGATTTTTAGACTTAAAATTACGTATCAGTGGTAGAATTGCCTGTAATGGTCTACCAGTGAAGCTATACTCTAGAGGAACACACCCTAAGCTAAACTTCCCTTTTTTTTTTTTTTAAATTCTGGAAAATACCTTTAGAAATGTATACATATGCCAGACACCTAGGACTTCTGGAACCTGACAAAACACTCTTTTTTTTTTTTTTTAATAGGAATGATGCCATCTTAACAGATGGGTGTTAGTGTAGGCATGCCAGGGAATCAAAATGTACATCACGTTCCACTACAAGGGGGCAGAATCTCATCCAGAAATGTCCGTCTGTGCCACTGGCTAAAGGAATATTCTATTTCAACTCTGCCTCTGAGCCAGATCACTTAAAACAGCAAGTTCTAAAGCTATATAATAATTTTGTTGGGTTTTTGGTGAGGTTTTTGTTTTGTTTTGTTTGGGGTTTTTGTGCGTTTTTGGTGATTTTTGTTTTGTTCTTGGCTCTTAGCTTTTGGATTTAAGAATTCATATTCCCCTGGGAAAACTAGGACAGGAGCCATTAAAATGAAATTTTAAGCAACAAAAATGCTATTGTGGCCCATTTTGTTTTTTGACTGCATGACTTACCTAAATAAGAAAACCTGTTGTGGAAGCCAGCATATAATTTTTGTTAAATAGAACTTGAGAGATTCTTTCTGCCTTAATGGTTTTGAAGGGATTTTTTCCCCTTCTTGGAAACTATAGAAACTCATTTTACATTGAGAATAAAGAGTTTCACTAGAACTGTCCTCCCTACTAAGCAGAATTTTATCTACAGTGATAATTGAACATCCTGCATAGAACTTATCTACGCATTCAAGGACTTTCACCAACCGTAGTATTAAAGAGGTTATTCACATACTCTCTGGCTTTGACTAGAACATAAGACAGGTATTCCCTAAAGGAATGGAAATTAGGAGACTCTGTATTTTAGGTTCCTGTCTCCCTTCAATTTAGAACTTCTTAATACCTACCAATCTTTCATTGATATCACAGAAAATCATTCATTTGTGATGAGTTTTAATTCTGATCATGCTGGTGAAACTCAATGTTTTGATCTTGGGTAATAATGGACCCTTGGAGGAGAATACCAATTTCAAAGATAATTGTTTTAATTAGACCCCAAATCAATTTTATCTTAAAATTTGTACTGCTCAAATTTGTATTTGCCTCAGGTATGAGTCAAATTATGCCATTTAAAAGTATATCCAATTTCACTGGGTGTGAAAAAGAACTATTTTGTCTAAATTATTTTAAGAGATCATTAGCATATTCTCTCATCATTGTTAATAAGACCCTTTTAAAAGTTTTTATTTAAGCATTTAAAGTAAAAAGTAAATTAAAGCCTTTTAGACCTGTGGGGTCACAGAGTACCAATCAGTACTGTAATTTTATATCACCATCCCTCATATATAGCCTTACATGTAACCTTCATTTGTGTTATTTATACTTTTTTTATTGTTACTGTTACTAATAAGGAAAAAATGATCTTTATTATAAACATAGCAACAAAGTGTAGGTAAAACAGATTTATCACCTTACAGTAAGTAAAATAGTGCCTTACCTGTTGAAATAGTTTTAACTAAATATACTTGGTACCTGTTTTAATACTACCTCTATAAGTTAAAGGGAAAATGAAGTCAATATTAAGATTCATGGAAAACTCTGGTTTTTAAACTCAGAGCCAACACAATGATTGTTGGTAAAACTCCTAAGACCAATACCTCTCCCATCAACCCATCAGTTATTAAATATACTACAAGACTTAGAGAGGCAACATATTACTTAAGTTATATGAACCATACAAAGGCATAATTCTTTTTGACACACAAATACCCAACTAAATTTCTTTCACAACATAAACCATAAGATCACGTGGTAGCTAATAGCTACAAAATAAGACATAATTTTTTCATCTTTTTCCAAATACATTACTCCATTTGGTAAATTACTATGGGAGGAAAAAAAGTGCAGCTGTTGCAAACACAAAGTTACCTCCCATTGGCTATGAGAATTGTCTAAATGTTACTTGCCTTCATTTGCTCTTCTCATTTGCAAATGTGCCAAGTCGACTAGCCTTTCTATTAAAATAAAGACTACCTTAGCCAAAGAAGAAATTGGACAGATTCTCAGCTATGTCTGCAAACATGCAGAGGAAAAATACACTAATGGAAGCAGCATGATTCTTCATTATGGACCCCTCCAGGTCTTGAAAATCATCCAAGGAGCTATCTCATCAAAAGTTGAAAATCTTCCAAGGATCTCTTCACACACACCCTTTTTAAGTGGTGAGTTTCGATCAAAGATTGTCTCCACTGAAAGGGTTGAGAGGAGCTTCTGGAATGATTTCCATTTTCTGAATCACATCCAACTCCTATCCAAGCACTGATATAGAGTTCAATATATCTCATTCCATTTTTAAGGATGGAATACTTCCAAGGAAGAATCATCACCATGATTCCAAGGACATGTCTTGCCTATGGTTTGGTGGTAGAAATTGTCCAGTGGATTTTCTACTTCCTTCTAAATATGTATGTTCCTTCAACCCTAAGGAATTAAAGTGTTCCAAGGTCTGTCTGAGTCAAAAACATCCTCATACTTATGCATACATTATAAATGTATCCTCTTTTTACTATGGAATTAATTTCAACTAGGGTCTTTAAAGGTGTGAACAAGTTTTGCCACTGAAAAGTAATTCCCAAATACTTTGTTTTTATTTTGAAGTAGGCTTAAGTTTCAAGTAGACTAAAGCATTTTTAAATACATGATAAAGAACATTATATAGTGTTTATTCATATATGTCATTATCAATAACCTATTATCATCTTTATACTTTTTTTTTAAGTTTTTACTTACTTCTTCCTATTCTAAATGAAATTTATCAAAGAAAGTAACACCAGAGTAAGAAGTTAAACTTGGGGTAGTATTTTGAGATGGTACCTCCTATTGTGGATCTTGAGATTGTCAAGATAGAAATCAGGCTTCAGTTGGACCCAAAATTGCTGTTACAATGAGGTCAGGATACATAAGCTCAAGGACAAAGTAAAGCCATCAGTGTTCTTTCAAGGTCATTTCCAGAACCACACCATTTTATTTACTTGATTGCCCTTGGTTGGCAACAATTTGATCTCTGACTTCTTCTGCCACAGTGATACTTTAAATTTGCCCAAGTTCCTTCTAGCCCTACCTCTTCCTATGTGAATATGTTCAGATCGTAAGTTTTCTACAGGCTTTCAGAGTTAATTAAAAAATTAGGCAGTTTTGTATGAGGGGCTGTTTGGAAGCTGGCCATATTTGCAATTGCAAAGAAAAAAAAAAATCACACAAATCCAGCATCCTAAAGAATAAGGTATTGCGTGAATAACGTATATTCTTAAGATAAAATACCTGTTACAGTTATTTCAGATATAAATATCATTATTACATATATTTCAGGTATAGAACATAGAAATCTGGTATTTGTATATGTTGTGGAATTATCACTATGACATATCCAGTCAACATCAATCACAATTAAAAATTTTTTCTTGTGATGGGATCCTTTAAGAATTACTCTCTTACCAACCTTCAAATACACAATGTAATTTTATTACCTATTGTCATCATATCATACATTACCTCCCAAGTTTCATTTATTTTATAGCTGGAAGTTTGTGCCTTCAGACTACCTTCACCCATTTTGCCCACCCCCCCAAATTATTAAATTTAATCAAAACTGTTTCACAAAAACTTTCATTAAAATTCAGGAAATTATGGTCAAATATATTATTTCCTTCAACGTGGCTTAATTCACATCCCTGGTAAATAAAGTCTATTATTTAAAGTTTCTCTTTCACCTTCCAGGGTTATTGTCTCAGCGTGGCTACTTCTACATACTTGCTTTCATGAACGTATTATTTATGATTGTAAACACACTGCATATATACTGTTTATACCTCTTTTTCTACTTAATATAGTATCAAAAACATTTTGCATTTAGCTCATTTTGCAGTGCAAGATTTTAATGACTTCATTGTAGGTCATTAAATGAATATGCTATGGGATATTAATGAATAATTTTTTCTTCCTTTTAAACATTTAGCTTGTTTCTAGTTGTTCACTTTCAGTAACATATTTGTCAATAACTGGTTTGTTACTTGCTCATTTTTTTTAAATAAACTTTGGGAATAATTTTAGCTTCATAAAAAAAGTTACAGAAATAGTACAGAAAGCTCCCATTATCCCTCATCACAACCTTTAGTTTCTTCTAATGTTATTATATTACACTGCCATGTTTCATTCATCAAAACTAAGAAACAACACTGGTACATTACCACCACCCTCCCTTTTTTAAGAGAGAGAAAGGAGTGGGGAGGGCACAGGGAGAGAGAAAATCTGAAGAAGTCTCCATGCCCAGCAAAAAGCCCCATGTGGGGCTCTATCCCAGGACCCTGAGATCACAACCTGAGCTGCAATCAACAGTCAGATACTTAACCAACAGGGCCACAAGTGTTCCTGGGATATTGTTTGTAATTCCAGACTTTATTGTGATTTTTTTCTAGTTTCCTCCATTAATTGCTTTAATGATACTGGGCATGGATATGTAAGAAAAAAGTATAAGGATACTAAAAGATCAAAAAATGGCTCATTGTGTTATGGTATTGGTTTTATGTTATATACCATGAAATCTATTATCACCTTTAATTTTTTTTTTTACAGATTTTATTTATTTATTTGAAAGAGAGAAACATGAGGGTCAAAGGGTGAAGCAGACTCCCCGCTGAGCAGGGAGCCCAATGCAGGACTCCATCCCAGGACTCCAGGATCATGACCTGAGTGGAAGGCAGTCGCTTAACCAACTGAGGCATCCAGGCAACCCATCACCTTTAATTTTCAAGGCCAACTATTTCTTCCACATAATAGTGAAAAGAAACTGATAGTACT
Source organism: Mellivora capensis (assembly GCA_004024625.1). Classification (NCBI taxonomy): domain Eukaryota; kingdom Metazoa; phylum Chordata; class Mammalia; order Carnivora; family Mustelidae; genus Mellivora; species Mellivora capensis. Next base: position 45,275 of record PISX010013608.1, on the reverse strand, counting down.
AATTAAATATTATAAATATAAACAGGTGTCTTCCTGTGTAAATTAAAACATTTAAAACGTGACCAGGGAGAATTTATTTTAAGAAAGCGTATGTATTTTGGTCTAGGTTTATGCGGATACTCCATCTTTATTGAATTCTAATTATTTGCTCAACTCTCCCTTTCAAGTGCTACAAAGGGAAAATGAAATGTACCCAGAATAGTTGACCCTCCCTTCAGAAGTTTGCAAATCTGAAAGTCAAAAAATATAGCAAATTCATAAAATGAGTGTGTAAGCATATTGGCAATGGAGAGCATAGAAATGATCACAGAAATTTTCCTGGGGCACCTGGGTGGCTCAGTGGGTTAAAGCCTCTGCCTTCAGCTCAGGTCATGATCCCAGGGTCCTGGGATCAAGCCCCGCATCAGGCTCTCTGCTCAACAGGGAGCCTGCTTCCATTCCTCTCTCTCTCTGCCTGCCTCTCTGCCTACTTATGATCTCTGTCAGGTTCCTCAAAAAGTTGAAAATAGAACTACCCTATGACACAGCAATTGCACTACTGGGTATTTACCCTAAAGATACAAACGTAGTGATCACCTCACACCAGTCAGAATGGCTAAAACTAGCAAGTCAGGAAATAACAGATACTGGCGAGGATGCAGAGAAAGGGGAACCCTCCTATAACTGTTGGTGGGAATGAAAGCTGGTGCAACCGCTCTGGAAAACAGCATGGAGGTTCCTCAAAAAGTTGAAAGTAGAGCTACCCTATGACCCAGCAATCGCACTACTGGGTATTTACCCTAAAGATACAAACGTAGTGATCCGAAGGGGCACGTGCACCCGAATGTTTATAGCAGCAATGTCTACAATAGCCAAACTATGAAAAGAACCTAGATATCCATCAACAGAGGAATGGATAAAGAAGACATGGTATATATACACAATGGAATACTATGCAGCCATCAAAAGAAATGAAATCTTGCCATTTGCAACGACGTGGATGGAACTAGAGGGTATCATGCTTAGTGAAATAAGTCAATCGGAGAAAGACAACTATCATATGATCTCCCTGATATGAGGAAGTGGAGATGCAACATGGGGGGTTTGGAGGGTAGGAAAAGAAAAGAAAACAAGATGGGATCGGGAGGGAGACAAACCATAAGGGATTCTTAATCTCACAAAACAAACTGAGGGGTGCTGGGGGGAGGGGGGAGATAGAGGGGGGTGGCGTAATGGACATTGGGGAGGGTATGTGCTATGGTTAGTGCTGTGAAGTGTGTAAACCTGGCGATTCACAGACATGTACCTCCGGGGATAAAAATACTTTATATGTTTATAAAAAATTTAAAAATTAAAAAAAAAAAATCTTAAAAAAAAAAAAAAA
>PISX010013608.1:0-43812 GCA_004024625.1 Mellivora capensis | reverse complement strand
CAGACACACTTTGATACCCTGCACATGAATTTAGTTATTTAATCCTAATAATCCTATGAAGATCTATTAGCTCTATTTAAAGTTGAAGGATCAGTCACCAAAAGTCATATAATATACCCAAGGTTGTTCATGTAGGAAGTAAAAGAGTCTATATTCAAACCCTGGTTGCCTAAAGCCAAGCCCATGATTGCCCACTATCTACTGGGAAGATAATCTGGGAGGTGTGTTTATTGGAGAGAGAGAGAGGGGTTCTAGTGGGGTTCTAGTGGGGAAAGAAGGAAGGAGAAACTGAAAATTAAGATTTATTGATTAAGTTTAAAAGATTAGGTTTATTGACTGACATGAAATAGACGTTAGCAGTAAGTTGTAAACTTTAGAAGTGAGAGTCAATTGTATACCAATATATATTCCAATTTCTATTATAATGTCAAAGCTAACAGGAGAACAGGCTACACTGTAACACATGGCATTAGGTTTAAAGTTATATGGATTCTCCTTCCGTTTCATCTAAATCTTCCCTTGATTTCTCCTGTTTTCCTTAATAAAAGAAAAACACTGTTTTCACTGGTACCCAAACAATGTAACAGCAACTGCAGACATTATTTTGGCTGACCTTCTATCTTCTCATTTCCAGTGATCTTTCCTTTTGTTTTGTGTCTTCTATTATTATTATTGTGAAAATCCTCAAGATATCCATATTTTGAAATTGGCCAATTTGGTCATAATCCAATTAGTCATGCCCAATGTTGGGGAAGGTTTCACTATTCACTCTTTCAGTACTTAATACAGTGCTAGACACTGCTCTGGACCCATGAAGGAGGTTGTTACAAGCATGATCCTATCATCTGCACAGGATGAGCATAGCCTTCCTAACCCAGGGCAATTCACATGTTGACATGATCCAAAATATGAGCAAAACGTTACTACCATACCCAATATCAAGGCCCTCTCTTCCTGTTCCTACCATGCCTTTGCCCCCTCCCCCTTAACATATTAATTTCATGTGATTTTAAATCATGTTTAATGTTATTTCTTAGAGGTTTATCTAAAGCTGAAGATATTTTTATTATCTAATGTTCAAATTTGGCCCACTTATTCTTTGTTTCTCACTGTTCAAAAAAGAATTCATTTTTATTATTATTAAAGTTTATATTTATTAAGTAGATAATATATGTTTTACAAATAATAATATAATCCTCACAACAATCCTTTACATAACTATTATTATCCCATTCTACAGACTGGCCAATAAGCTAGGGCACTTAGGTAAAGTAAATCACCTAAGATTATACATCTCTTAACGTGTGGTGCCAGGATTCATTATTGACATTTTAACTCCAGAACTCATGTAGTTAAACACATCATCATCCTTTTACTCAATGTATAATACAAAGAAGTTCTTCCATTAATACATTAATCATTAAATTACTATACAAAGCATTATGAAAACATTACACATATATGCAGAGTAAAAAAAAATAACAAAAATTTTAAAAACTAACAGGGAATATTTCAACTAGGTTTGGTTCAAAGCCAAAGTTCTATTTTCCCCATCACCCAACTGTGTATGCTAATCGAACCTCCCTGTAAAGCTGCCGCCATAGGTACACTGTCAAAGGGGTTATCCAAATGCTTCAATGGGTACATAATGTTTTCAATATTTACTTAAGTATTTCATGCCATAATTACCATCCTCCCTGTTAATATTTCACCTTTAGTGTTCTTTATAGGGGCACATTTATTGCCTGAGCACTTCTGGAGCTAGTTAGAAAAAATATATAGGAGAACAGGCTACACTGTAACACATGGCATTAGGTTTAAAGTTATATGGATTCTCCTTCCGTTTCATCTAAATCTTCCCTTGATTTCTCCTGTTTTCCTTAATAAAAGAATGTAATGTAATGTAACATGCATGTAAATTAAAGTGGCTTCCAATGTGCATATTGCTTCAAAAGTATCTAAGGCCATATATGCTGATGTGAAACACCTGGGATTTATGGACATTCAACTGCCATCCTATATAGGGTCCTTTATTGTTGATAGATAAGGTAAAGCTAAAATATAGTAAAATCAGTTTACTATAACACGGTTAAAGGAGTGAATAAGTATGATCTGTTGTATTTCCTAATAGAATCAACCAAGCAATTACAAGTAGAAGAATGACAATAATGTTCCAAATGTTTGCAGACAGTTAATGAAATAATCCACTATTATTGAAAAAGTAAAAAAGAAAAAAATTTTCTTATATCGCCAGTATTTGTGTTGGCTACTCAATGACTAACCAAAAAATTTTAAGTGATTCAGGCTTACCTAAAAGCTATTTACTCTTGGTCTTAAGCTTTGTTTTGCTTCTCCATTTTATAATAATCTAGACAGAGGGAATAGGCAATGGTAAAAGATTTTAACAGTCAAAAAGAGTAGCCAGAGTTGAACTAATTAAAACACAGGAGTTGGGCTGATTTCCATAGCAGGTCTCTGGAGTCAGAACTTGTATTTTAGGTAATCGATTTGGTGCAAGTCTTTAAAACACTCCTGCTAGTGCAGTGTAGGACAGAGCTTTGATAAAGTTTTGAAATGATATTTTTGGCTTTAAAAATACATGGCTGCAACAAGTTGGGCCAGTTACCAAATTTATTAAATCCCCAGGGTTTTTATCATTTTCATTCTGTCTTCTGTATTATGATAATAAAATTGAAATGCAGTTACAAGACTTAAATGACACCATACATGTTAAGAACCTAGCATCTATCTTGGTTAGCATCTATCTGTAATCAAAGGAGGGATTACAGAGAACACCTCAAGCCTTGGCTTTCATTGTGTGGCCCAGATTCTTGCTCCATTCTTTATTAGGCATGTGACCTGAGGAGTAACAGCACTTATAACAGTGCTCAGTAAGATGGAAAACCAACAACACATGACTTCCCCACGTTCTACTCATTATCAACATATCTATTCCACCTTTATTATTCTCTTTTCCCACTCTTCTCCCCAACTTTTCCCTTCCCCCTCCACCTCCAGAAGAGTAACAAAAATACACAGACTGATACATGGGTTGCTGCCTTATTCCCCCTGGCACAGTCTAACCCTGGCTGGCAGTTTTGCCTTATTAACAGAAGTTATGCAATTTTTATCTCTTCCAATTAGTTACCTAAATAGTCAGATGCTTTATTTGACATTACCACTGGACAGATCAAATGAAAGCAACAAATATAACCCAAACTCATGGCCTAGAGAACTTCAAGCAACTTTCAATTAGCAAGGTTAACAACTGGAAACTAACACTAATTTTATTTATTTTTATTTTTTAAAGAATTTATTTATTTGACAGAGAGAGAAGGAGAGAGAGCACATGCAAGGGGAGCAGCAGAGGGAGAGGGGGAAGCAGGCTCCCTGCTCAGCAGGGAGCCCGATGTGGGACTCTATTCCAGGACCCTGAGATCATGACCTGAAGGCAGAGGCTTAACCCACTGAGCTCCCCAGGTGCCCCCAACACTAATTTTAAAGAAACATATAACTATGGGCGCCTGGATGGCTCACTCAGTCAAGTGTCTACCTTCAGCTCGGGCGGGTCATGATCCTGGGTCCTGGGATCAAGTCTCACATTGGGCATCCTGCTCCGTGGGGAGTCTTCTCCTCCCTCTCACTCTGCCCCTCCCTTGGCTTGTGCTCTCTCATACTCTCAAATAAGTAAATAAAATCTTAAAAAAAAAAATACATGTAACTACTGAATATTACTTGACAATCCTGTTTTTAAAAGGAATCTTTCAAGTAATGTATAGAATTGTTGAATCCCTATACTGTTCACCTAAAACTGAATATAACCCTGCATGTTAATTATACTGGAATTAAAAAAAAATAAAAAGCCACTGCCTTAAATATTTAAAAAAAAAAAAAGGAATCTTTCCCTATCTATTCACTTGAGCTTCAGATTTCACTGTCAGAGACAATATTCTTACAGATTACCTTGAAAAAGAAAAAAAGCTACAGTATCTATTTGCTTAGAGAAGTTAAATGGTGCATATAAACATCTGTTACACAGTACACAACAGTCACTGACGTTAGGCCATAAATTACCTTTGTCATTCACTTTGACTGCAAAGTGACCTGTACTTATTTAAGTTGGTTTATATCAGATAACGCCCTTCAGTTTTCAACTAACACTGAAAAATAAACATACTCTGATTCAACAAGGAAAATCCAAATTTTCCAGATTAGCCAAACACCGAAGCAAGAGTTAGTCCACAAATGTCCAGCATTACGTATGTTTACACAGAATGAGGCACCAAATGGTGGCTTCGAGATTTTTCTATTACTTGTTTTCCTTCTCTCCTACTTAGTGGAAAAAGTAATAAATCTTTTTATCTGGTACATATAAGTACAAATTACTTAGCTCCATTACTTAATAATTTCTTAGTCTTTGGCAAAATAGTTTTTTCCCCCTCAGATTCTTTATCTATAAAAAGGAAACGACAACTATGGTAATTTCTAGAGAGAACCATTAATACATAGAGAGAACCAAATAATACATGTAATGCCCTTTAAACAATGATTGGGATATAGTAAGTGTTCAATGCATGTTGGTTAATAACTTCAATAATACTACTTAAAAAATTTCATGTACTGCAGTTGCCTAGAGATATCCCTAGCCAATCTATCCCATGGGTAAGAGAAGAGTAATTTATTAAATCACTGGTGTTTAGCAACAACTTAGTCATTAGAACCACCTTAACCAAGCACCATGTTTTAGCCTGTGTCCTTAAGTTGCAATAGAGATTCAGAACGCCAATGGGTGTCTCAGATCACTCTGGCAGTATCTGAAGGAAGAACTGAAATAGGTCCAGACAGGAAATTATGTCAATAGTCAAAAGAAAAAAATTTCAGGACCTAAATGCAGGGAGTGACAGTTATTATATAAAACAGAGGAGAGACAGGAGGTATATGAAAGAGATTCTACAAAAGCACTGATGACATGAGCAGTATCAAATAAACTATATCAATTTTTTTTTTTTTTTTACTTTCTGGAGCAGGGACCCTAATCTAATTTTTCTCTTATATACACTTGAGCAACAAATATCTTTAACCCAAAGTTTATCTCAACCCTTATTTTTAAATCCTTATGCTATATGTCATTGTAGAAGATAGAATGCTTACAGCTGCTAAAATATGATTAGCTTCATTAGTACATCAGGCTAAACTATCCATATGTTAATCAATATATTTATGTTAATTGCTAATTTTCATGTCTTGCAACAAAGGTGCAAATTGCAGCATCAGCTGACCTTCATGGCACACATGATACCAGTGATGCTTTTTTTTTTCCCTTACTAAGTTGTGCAACTGCTAAAATTAATTGCACCCCAGGGCTATTATATTATGCATGAATTGTCACCCAAATGAATGACAACGTTTGAGAGGGAGTTAAAGAATAGGGATTTAGATGTGTTCTCAGTGAATGCGGCCAGCTACATGACAACTGACAAGATACCCAATTACAAGATCACTAATTAAGGCTATCAAATGAGCCTGTGCATTTTTGCTATCACTAGGATTTTGGATGTCAGCTTTTGAATTTTCTTTCAGTGAATGGAGAAAGAACTCTTTCAGAGCAGTTTCTTCTATCCTTCCTGAACTAGAATTTATCATTTGAGAAGTCATAAAATTTGATAATTTTGTATTGCCCAATTCTAACACCTAACAAAATAGCAAAAAAAAAAAAAAAAAAGAACTTTGATTTTTGCTATTTCAGAATTCATGAAGAGCCATAGTCAGGTATGTGGTTCCCCTCTTAAAACCTAGTCAATGATAATGAAATCCCAACAGTCTGATTTCATGGGAAATGCTGGACATGTTGTGGAAAAAAAGAGCCTTAAAAAATATACTATTCATTTATGGTCTCTATTGGTAAAGAATTTAGCTAGTTAAAAGAATGACTTATATAGTTACTTTTTAGAAAGAAGGTAAATATAATGGTTCAAGTTTCTCCATATGGAAAGTGGAGTCAACTTTTATTCCACAATACAACCAATGAATGCCTTCATCTTTTCAATAAAATTACTAGAAATGTGTGTGCATAGAAAGATATGTACATATATATTCATTGTATTATTCCTGTAGTATTTAACATATCTACTAAAATGTTACAGATATGCATGGTATAGTATATATTCAGTGCATTCATGTGTGTATGTCTAAGGTTTCACTGAAAAGACAGAAATCTTTCTAATATTACCTTATAAAATTAAAGTTAACACTACTTTACACTAGATATACGCAGGTAGATGCATATACATGCACACGTAGTACATATTTAATGGATTTAAGGACTGAAGTCACATCATGATAACATAAGACATTCCCCCTTTTTGCTGTTTCTTGTTATAACTAAGTTATATGCATCTATTTATTTACAAAAGTATCTGTCAGAGTCATTGGATCCAGCGTCATATACCAACGGAATCAGGAGGAACCCAACAGGAGGTGCACTGAGTAATTGACAGAGCACAATATAGGCAGTGGAACTGGCAGAAGCTTACATACCTATCACAGCCTCTCTCATCATCGGTCAGGGAAAACTACAAGAATAATGACATTGACACTTGTGTATAAGAGAGACTACAAAGAAGTTCACCCTTCCCAATGAGAGATCCTAACACACTGTTTCAGGAAAAAAAAAAAAAAAAAGTCTAGATGTATTAGAGAAGGTAAGAGGAAATTTTCCAGCAGCACCCAACTTGAGATGGCAAGCACAGGGTTGAACAGGCTCTTGGAGACCATTTCTGCAGTTCAAAGAGAATTGTGAGTGCCCAGCTACCTAAACTGTACAAGACACTGCTGTACAAGCCTTTTTCTAACTGCAGCATCCATTGTATTGAGGCAGGATGTCCTTTAATGGCCAAACGGAAGAGATAGGAAGGAGGCAAGTAATATCAAAGAACATTAAGAAGATATAGTTTCTGCTGACTGTATTGAGGACTCCAGAAGGAATCTTATCTATGAGCCACTAGGAAACCTCACCAAAGATCACCATGGCTGCCCCTTGGGTACTCCCAAGGCACCAAGTACTAGATTCACACTTCTTCTCACTCAGCAACTGGCTCCTTATGTGTAATCTCGAGTGAGCCACAAGGTCAAGCTCCAGGTAACAGTGTTCCCATTTAAAAAAAAAAAAAAAAGTCTGGAGACTCTGGGCAAGGGAGAAACAACCACCTTTATTTATAGTGCTACCTTCTGGAAAGCAAAGAGAGTTTACAGTAGCCCAAATTGTTAAGTTGTAAGAACCAGAGAAAACCTACAAAGGTTAAAAAAAGAAATGTCACAACAAGGAGCAAGAAGCATGGACATGTGTCCATACAAATTTAGAAAAAGTACTACATAGATACAGGACTTTAAAAAAAAAAATAAAACAGTATCACCCACCAGGAGACAAGACTTCAGATGGTACCTGCAGCTTCATATGTGTAAACATCAAAGCAAAGTTCCATAGAACATGAAGAATCAAGGACACACATCATCATCAAAAGTTAACAATAATCCTCCAATAATTAAATTGAAAAGCAGGCAATTTTAAGATTTTGGTGATAAAGAATCCAAGCATCTATCTTGAAGAAACCCATCTAGCTATAAGAAAACACAGAAAGAGAACTCAATAAAATCATGAAAATAATTTATCAACAAAATGAAAAATTGAACAGCTAGAAATCCTAAAAAGAACCAACAGAAATTCCTGAAGAATTCAATCAATAAAATGAAAAATGCAGTAGAGAGCATTTGTAGCACAAGAGATCACACAGAAGACAAAATGAATGACCAGAGGACAAGGAACTCAAAAGATCTCAAAGAATGAAAAGGAGCAGACAGCCTGTGTAATCTACGGGACACCATCAAATGTACAGATATTAGATTAATTGGAGTTCCAGAAGGAGAAAAGGAGAAGAAGACACAAAGTTTGTTTAAAAAAGTAACAACTGAGAATATCCTACACCTGAGAAGAGACTTGAAGATCCAAGTTTACAAAGCTAATAGATTATCCTCTCATCTCAAGACAAACAAACACCTTCTCTAAGACACATTACAAATGGACTGTAAGAAATCAATGACAAAAAGAAAAAAAAATTCTAAGTAAAAACAAAAAAAGAAATGTAACCTACATAGAAACCCCCATTAGTTTATGAGTAATTTCTCACCAGCAAGAGTAGAAGGAGATATTCAAAATGGCAGAAGAAAAAAAGTCATTGTCACCCAAGAATATTCTACCTAGCAGAGTCATCCTTCAGATATGATGAAGAAAAAATGAATATCCTAGGGAAACAAATGCTGAGTAGTCATTACCACTAAACCTGCCTTGCTAGAAAAGCTGAAAGGAGTTCAAGTAGAAATGTAAAGAGGCTACTTATTACCATAAATAATGAAAATATAACAAACTGTTAAAAGTCAATCTACAGGTTTAGAAAATTCTCATGTTGTAATATGAAGGTATGTTAAACATTAACTCTTGTATAATAATTCATGAAAAAGATTTAAACCAGATCCACTATCATTTGTTAATGAGGACATAAAATTAAAATAAGTTGTGACAACATATACATTGAAGGGGGAAATAAAAGGAGAAAGATTCTGCAAACAATTGAAGTTGCTATCAGCTTAAAATGGACTGTTTTATCTACAAGATGTTTTCTTTAAGCCTTATAGTAACCACAAGGCAAAACCTAGAGTAGATTCACAAAAAATAAAACAAAGGAATTAGCACAGACACTCATAGAAAATCATCAGTGCACAAGAGTAGGAAGAGAGAAAGGAAAGACAAACACTGAAAACAAAAACAGAAAACAAGTATAAAATGGCATTAGTACGTCCCTATGTATTAATAATCACCCAAAATGTAAATGGATTGAATTCACCCACCAAAGTCACAGCATGACTGTATGGATTAAAAAAAAAAAAATCAAAAAGATTCTCAACTATACACTCTCTACTAGAGACTCATTTCAGCTTTATTAACACTCACAGCTCAAAAGGAAAAGGATGAAAGAAGTCTCCATGCAATAGGAAAGCCAAAAGGCAGGGTTAGTTATATTTACATCAGGCAAAATAAACTTTAAGACAAAAATGGTAAAGAGACAAAGAAGGTCATCATAAAGAGAAGAACCACATAATAAAGGGGTCACTTTATCAAGATAAATCATAAATATATAGGCACATATATAGATATATATATAAATATATAGGCCATAAATATATAGGCACATAACAGGGCTGAAGAAAGAAATAGAAAACAATACAAGAATAGCAGCAGACTTCAATACCCTACTTTTAACAATGGATAGATCCAAACCAAAATCATTAAGAAAACACTGGACTTAAACTGCACACTAACCCAATGGACTTAACAGACATTTACTGGACATTCCATCCAATGGCAGAGCACACATTCTTCTCACATGCCCATAGAACATAATCCAGGAAATATATGACTGGCCAAAAAACAAGTCCTTGCAAATTCAAGAAGACTGAAATTGTAACAAGTATGTTCTTCACCCCAATAGTATGAAACTAGAATTCAACAAGGGGAAAGCTGGAAATTTACAAGCATGAAGAAATTAAACACACTATGAAATGTCCTTTTGTTCTCAAAGAAATCAAAAGGAAAAAAAAAATCAAAAGTATCTCAAAACAAAAGTATCTCAAAACAAAAATGGGCACAGACATACAAAAACCAATGGGATCCTGCAGAAGAATTGAGAGTCATGTTCATAGCTATAACCATTTCTTTCAAAAAACTAGTTCTAAAATAAGCAACCTAATATTATGCCTCTGAGGACTAGAAAAAGAACATAGCCAAAAGTGAGCAAAAAGAAGGTAGTAAAGAATAAGTGAAATGTAAGTAAACCGGAGATCAGAAATTGTAATCTAACAGAAAGGATCAGTTAGTAACTAGTGTTTTAAAAGATAAAACTGATAAAATTTTAGCTAAACTAAGAAAACTGAAAATCAGATATTAAAGGAGACATTTTAACTGTTACCACAGAAATATTAATGATCCAGAGACACTTCTATGAATATGTTGACAAACTGGACAACGTAGAAGACATGGGTAAATGCCTAGAAACATACAAACTGCCAAGACTGAATCATGAAGCAATAGAAACTCTGAACAAACCAATGAGTAAGGAGATTAAATCAGTAATAAAAACATGTCAACACAGAGAAGGTCAGGATCAGATGAGCTTTCCAACAGTAAATTTCACTAAACTTGTAGTGAAGAATTAACACTAGTCTTTCTCAAACTCTTCCAAAAACAAATACAGGGGATAGAAGACTCCCAAACTATTTTTCAAGGCCAGCATTACCCTGATACCAAAGCACAGCAAGAAAATTCCAGACCAAAATCCCTGGTCATGATAGAAGAAAAAATTTTCAACAAAATACTAGCAAACCTAATTCAACACCACATTAAAAGGATCACACATCTTGATCAACTATGATTTATTTCTGAAATACAAAGATAGTTCAACATATGCAAATTAATACATGTGATTCACCACATTCAAAGAATGAAAAATTAAAGTCATGTCAATCTCTCAGGAGATGTAGAAAAAGCATTTGGCAAAATAAAATACCCTTTCATAACAACACTCAACAAACTGGGTATAGAATGAAAACACATCAATATAATAAAGACTATATACACCAGACCCACAGCTAATAAGATATTCAATAGTGTAAGACTTAAACATTTTTGGGACACCTGTGTGGCTCAGTCGGTTAAGCCACTACCTTCAGCTCAGGTCATGATTCCAAGGTCCTGGGATTGAGTCCTGCATAGGGCTCCTTGCCTAGGAGGGAGCCTGCTTCTCTCTCCACCTCTGCCTGCCACTCTGCCTGTTTGTGCATGCACGTTCTCTCTCTAGTAAATAAATAAAATCTTTAAAGAAAAAAAATTGAAATATTTTCCTCTAAGGACTAAGATAAGGACTAAGACAAGGCTGCCCACTCTCAACACTCTTCTTTCAACATAGATCTACAAGTCTTAGCTGGATCAATTAGGCAAGCAAAAGAAATAAAAGCATCCAGACTATAAAAGACATAAAACTGTAACTATTTATAATTATATATAATTATATATATATGTATTATTTATGTATATTATAAATTATATATTATATATTTATATAATTATATATAATTATTTGATTATATTATATATAATTCTATATATAATTAATTATAATATATAAATATATAATATATGAAACATATATATTACATATATAATTATTATATAATTATAAAGAAAACATAAAGTCAAACAAAAAATTGTTGGAAATAATCAACAAATTCAGTGAAGTTGCAGGTTATCAATTCAACATACAAAAATCAGTTGTGTTTGTATCCATCAACAATAAAATATCTGAAAAAGAAAAAAAAAGCATCGAGATCAGGAAGATCAAAACAGGTAGCATCAGGATCAGGAAGATACTTAGGAATAAGTTTATCCAAGGAAACATCTGTACAGTGCATACTACAACTCCTATCTAAGAGGTTAAGGAGGTACAAACAAATGGAAAGATATCCCATGTTCATAAATAAGAATTAGTATTATTGTAATTTGCATAGTACTCAAAGACAGATTTTGTAGATCCAATGTAATCCTTATGAAGATTCATGATATTCACAGAAAGAAAGAAAAAATTCTTTAAGTTTATAGGGAACCACAACTTACCCCAAAGAGTTATAACAACCCTGGGAAAGAAAAAGCAAGCCAGACGTGTCAGCTTTCCTGATTTCAAACTATACTACAAAGAGATATCAATTAATACAGCATAGTTTTGGCATTAAAATAGACACATAGACTAAAGAACAGAATACAGAGTCCAGAAATAAACCCCTGCACTATGGTCCACTATTATCTGATCAGACAGCCAAGACAATACAATAGGGAAAGGAGAGTCTCTTTAATAAATCATTCTGGGAAAACTGGATAACCACATGCAGAAAACTGGAATTGCACCCCTATCTTCTACCACTCACAAAAATTAACTTGAGATGGAGTAGACTTAAACATAATACCTGTAACCATGAAACTCCCAGGGAAAAAAAAAAATAGGGTAAAAATTCCTTGACAATAGTCTTGTAAATGATTTATATATATAACCAAAAGCAAAATCAGTAAGTAGGACTACATAAGACTGCCATCTTCTACTCAATACACGGAACTATCAACAAAATGAAAATGTAACCCACATCAGGGTGAAATATTTGAAAACCATACACCAGATAAACAGTTAATATTAGAAATAAAGAACTCATACAACTCTAACACTAAAAAGAAAAACAAGAACAAAAACTAACAATCCAATTTAAAATTTAGTGTATTGGAACTGACATTTTTTCCAAAGAAGACACACGAATGCCATGTACAACAGTAGGGATGGGCCTTGAGGGCATTACACTAAGTGAGCTAAATTAGAGAGAGAAAGACCAATACTGTGAAGTTAACACTTTTATGTGGACTCTAAAAAGGTCAGACTCCTAGAAACAGTGTAGAATAGTGGTTATCAGACGCTGGAGGATGCAGAGTTTGGAAGATGTTGTTTAAGGGTACAAATTTGCAACAGATAAATAAGTTCAGGAGATGTAATGTATAGCACAGGTGATTATAGTCAACAATACTTTTATAAACTTCCAAGGTGCTAAGAGACTAGGTCTTAATTATTTTTGTCAGTACAAAAAAAAAAAAAAAAAAAGAGAGAGAATATGTGACATAATAGAGGTGTTAGCTAATGCTACAGTGGTGATCAGATCTCAGTAAATATACTAAACCAATAGATTTTATGCCTTAAACTGATACAATGTTATAGGACAACTATCTCAAATATAACTATATTGAAGTGTCTTTGGATAATCCTATCTACCTCCAGAATTAGATCTCACAGTCAAGGAGATCCAATTTGATTTGTACTTTGTTTAACTTAAAAATGGTGTCAGTCTTTCTGAGTTAATTCCATACCTCTTAAAACAAAGCCCAATGATTAAACTCAACAATGCAGTTCATAATTTCCTAGGGGAGTGCTAGGTCATTTCTCTGGCCAAAAGCCTTCAGATATAATGAAAAGAGAAGCAAAAAGGGTATGGAGAAGAGCAGAAGTTAAAAAAATAATAATAATAATACAAACAGGAGATGGACTGCTAGGGAAGTCCTGAATGCCTGAATCCTGACATTAGGACAAAGGGCTAACAGTTGTCCAGCAATAACTTGCAAGTAATGCTGATGTTAATAGCTATTCTCTTGTCTTGTCCTCCTTATAGATGACCCGGTTTTTGACCTTTGTACGCAACTCACTGCAGAAATCAGCCCTGTTTTTCCATACCAGATTAACTGCCTAGCTGACCCAAAGAACTATGAGAAATAACAAGTGTGTATGTAAGCCACACAGTTTTAGGATAGCTGAATGAGCCCCAAGTGAGAACAGATACGTTGCAGTTATCCAACTGAGATTGTGAAGCGGATTCAACAGCTAAGTTTTTGGCTAATGAATATAAGCAGTAACCCAAATGACCCAGCACAACAGAAGATCATAACCCTCTGGCTGAGAATTGCTGGCCTAGTTGACAGATGATCAAATTCTGTAACTGAATGTCCTATACATAAATTTTAATTTCAGTGATTTAAATTTGGTTTTTCGGTGAAAAGCTTTGAAGCCTGTCTTTAATAAAGGCCAACAGTTTGCTCTGCTTCTAATGGACCACATAGGTGTTAAATATTGGGCTCTCATTTCAGGTAAATTTTTATTTTATAAAAAGGGCCCACCTGAAATTTTTCAAAGAAAATGTGAAATCACAAATCTTGTCCAACTGCATTATAATCATTAAGCCAAGACCCAGAGAAGGTCATTTCTTCAAGTTTCTGTGAGTGGCAATGACAGAGAATGAATCCAAACTCCTTTCTCTATTCACCTGAGTTGGGGTTTTTTCTTCTCAAAATACCCTGAGAACTTGGAAAACAATGGCCTCTTAGCTCCATAGGCTGAGAAAGGTTTTAAGATCTGTTCTTTGCCCTTTTTAATTCAGTCAGTATTTATTCAACGATCACTGTCACCTACATGGAGGTCCTACTGTAGGCACATTTCCTTTTGAAAGGGGAACCAACCTAGGGTTACACAATAGCAGGACCAAGTTTGCATTTTTACAAAGCACTATGTCTCACAAAACACTGTGTTTATTAATATAAGCAAAAAAAAAATCCCTTCCCCTTCCTGTTAAAAAATAAAGTCTTTTAAGTCTTACATACCACATACATAGCTTTTAATATTGAGTGTTTGCTTTTATCTACTCCAACAGAAAGAATATGAATGTTAGCCCCAATGTAAAGCATCATTATGAGATTGCTACACGCTGAAGTACAGTTTGAGTATTACAAATGAGCTCCACTCATTTTGCAAACCAAGAGCAAGTCAATAGTGTTTGCTTATAAGGTCACAACTAATGAGTGCTTTCTATTTTTCTCTTTCTTCCACTATGCAGCAAGTAGTGAACTCTCACATAGAATGGGTTTAGGGAAATTAAACATCTAACTTATATATATTTATATATGACCCTAGATGTGTAGACATATGTATGCTTATGCATATACACACACACCCCGCAAGGCACATGGGGGTTTGACAGAGTCCTCTTTAGAACCCACATCTTCTAGTTCTATCTCCTTACTTACCCCCCAACCCCAGGACACAGTTTTGTCTCCTGTCTCATAATCCATTCAGACTGAACTTGCCTGTCCTACTCATATTACTCATTCAATTAAAGTCAAACTTATCTAGAATAAAGGTTAAATTACTTGCTTAAAATGAGCACATGAATGGCTATTTTTTTTTTAATTTTTGGATTGAGGAATATCTATATAATTCTATTTTTCTCAAATTCTCACTTTTCTTGCTTAGTCACATCTGTCCTTGTAGATTGAATTGTATTTTCAATCAGGAATCACTTATCAAGAGTAGTTTCTGGTGTCCATATTGTCTCAAATTCTAGGTGTCCTGAAACAAGCACTGTGATATAGATCTCACATCATTGACTTTAAGTGGAGAATAATGATCAGTCATAATTTTAAGAAACATTAACATGTATTGAGCTTATTATGATTCATCTACTGCTATCAGTCCTTTACATTTTTATCTCATTTTAATCTACAAAGTAACCTTATGAGGGACCATCTTTACTCATTTCCAAAAAAGGAAACTGAGACACAGGGGAGCTATGTGATTTGTCACATGGTCAATAAACTGTAGAAATAGTGGTGGAGAAAAAGGTGGAGGAAGATTTCAAATCCCACCATTCTCTTGCCAGGATTTGATATCTGACTGTAACTATAGAAGCATTTAGGCTGTCAAGTACGGTTCAGTACGTACTTATTCAAAGGGATAGTAATAGCTAACATTTATGAAGAAATTACTTCATTTAAACCTCCAACTACGCCTCTAAGGGAGGTACTATCACTGCTTCAGTTTCGCTGGGAAAGAGACTGAGATAGAGATTATAAAGCAGGAAGTTTATTGGGTAATGTACCCCAGCACTGACATCTACAGCGAAGGAAAGGAAGGGAGATTAGGCACAGGAGGAGCTGAGCTGTGGTGCAGCCACAACATAGGTCTCACCATTCCCCCCAGGGTTTCTGGAACACAGATAACCCTGTAGAGTTCCATGAACTGAGGCAAAGAGGTTAGGTGTTTACACCGTCACTGACCAGACGGATGTAGGCTGTTCCTGGGAGTGATAAAGCCTTGGGTGATGGCAGAGGGCAAACTCCAGAGGTGTTTTTAGCTCTGAGTCATCAGCTCCAACATCCCTAGCAGCTGGGGCATGAGAGAAATTTAGTCCTAAAGCGTCAGCAGAGTGCTAGTCAGATTCTGGGTGATGTCTGAGGCATTTACAGATGAAAAAACTGAAGAGTTATCTTCATCAAATCAAATCAAATATCAAGTGACATAGATGAGGCATGACTCCAGATCTGTTGGGCTCTAGTGTAAGTGCTAACCAGTGTGTTATGTTACCTCGGGATGTGGAAGAATTACTGGGGACCAGAGGAAAGGTTAGCAGGACTGTGGTGGGAACAAACACATCTATGGAACTACAACGGAACTACCTAACTCTGTCCACAGTCTCATCGGTTAAGGTCAAATGATCACTGAGAAGTGACAAGATAGGAAAGAATGAATTAAACATCCATTTTAATTTTAGTTCTAGTGATTGTTAGCTATCTTTTCAAAATGATATAAAGTATCTTTCTTAAAAGAAAGACTACACTAAAATGAAAAGTGTTGCATAGCAAAGAAAACCATCAACTAAATAAAAAGACAGCCTGGTGAATGGGAAAAGATTATTTGCAAAGGATATATACAATAAGGGATTAATATCCAGTATATATAAAGGACTTATATAACTTAAAACTAAAACAAAACAACCCCGCAAACAATCCAATTAAGAAGTGGGAAGGACGTCAATAGTCATTTTTTTCCAAGAAGACATACAGATGGCCAACAGATACGTGATAAGCTGCTCCACATCACTAAGCACCAGGAAAACACAAACCTACAATGGGATAGTACTTCATTCCTGTCAGAATGGCTAAAAGCAAGAACGCGAGAAAAGGAGCTCTTTGCACTATTGGAGGGAATGTACACTGGTACAGCCACTGTGGAATATAGAGGTTCCTCAAAACAAAAACAAACAAAATAGGGAAAAAGCAAGTACCATACAATCCAGTAATTCCACTACTGAGTATTTATCCAAAGAAAACGAAAAGACTAATTCAAAGAGTTACATGAAGCCCTATGTTTATTGCAGCATTATTTACAATAGCGAAGAAATGGGAGCAACTCAAGTATCCATTGATAGATGAATGAATAAAGATGTGATCTGCACACACATATACATATAATGGAATATTACTGAGTCATAAAAAAGAATGAAATCTCAGCATTTTCAGTAACATGCATGGACCCAATGGATATAATACTAAGTGAAATAAGCCTGTCAGAGAAAGACAAATACCATATGATTTCACTCATATGTGGAATTTAAGAAACAAAACAAATGAACAAACAAGAAAGAGACAAAGAGACTCTTAAATTTAGAGAACTGGTGGTTGCCAGAGTGGAGGGGAGTTGGGGGATGGAAAATAAAATGGATTAAGAGTACAATTACTTTGATGAGCACTGATAAATGTATAGACTCCAACACCATTATACTGTACACCTGAAACTAATGTGACGCTAATATACACTTATATGTCAATTATACTTGAATAAAAAGATAATGATATGAAGTATATTTCTTACAACAGAAAGTTAAAATATTTTTGAAAGTTTATACACAAAAGAGAAAAATTAAAAATGGAAATTCAGATGCACTAGTAGTATAAGAATAGAACTCCCACACCAGCAATCTCCAACTTTCTGGTAAATTAGGCTTTCTTGAACTATAAATCACATATGTGTAATTAACTCTGCTTAGAGAGAGCAAGAATTCTGTGTGCAAATATATTCATGGAAATTGATATCCTGATATAGTTTTATGTACTTACTTAAGCTGAATTAGTTTAATGGTTAACTATCATGAAAAACCCCAAAAAGGGGTGGGTTTTTTTGTGCTAATTTAACAGCAATTGAATGCAACAGTTAAACTTTTTTTTTTTTAAACAACAGAACTTCTTTTTTAGAATGCCTTTGACAGGCTCTAATTTCCAATGTACCAAAGAAGGAATCCTAGTCTTCCTAATCCATATTTAACTAAAGTGAGCCAATGGAGAAGATCTGAAGAGAAGTAATTCCATACAGGTTGCATGGGACTTTGAGTAGAAGAATTTGAAGAGGAACAAGGGAATGAAAGGGGAGGTGAAAAAGGAGGCAGAGATGGAAGAGCTTGTTTAAGGTATAACTGTAGAAATAGTAAAGTGCCATGAGACCATCAGAAATGGAAAAGATTTTAAAACTTTGTATTCCAGTGCTCTCTCAATTCACAGATCTCTACCAAAGTGCTAACAAGTCACCGTCTTCTCATAATCCTACTTTCATCCTGTCTTTAAACATAAAGAAACTGTCATATGCCTTTTCACTCCACAATCAGACTATAGTATGTCTGTAATAGAGCATTCCCGAGATTTTCTAATCCAACAAACATTACCTAAAAAGGAAAGGACTCTGGTCTGGCATTAGTTCCTAAAAAAACTTATTATATGATCACTGCATTCTTTTCTAAGGATTCACGAAGTGATTGTTTATTAACCCATTTGAGAACTTGACCAAGGATGATGTCCTGCTCATACATCAATTCATACATCAATTCTATAGCTCAGAATTATCCTGCTTTTTGGTATTTGCAAGGTTTCTGACTTGGACACTAGGTTGTAATGGTTTCCCAGTGACAAACAATCCCACTGGTAAATATTAATTCATTTTTTGCATGAATTTTCACTCTGTTGTAATATGATGATTATGCTTAGTCAAAAAAAGACATTTACACATTAACAGAATGCCTGTTCACTAAAGTGTTCAAGAAAATGCTGGACAATTCCATGTCAGAGTGAAATGATTCTTTGTTTCTGTCACCGAAGTATTCTACCACCCTTACAGTGTAATGGTACATCCACCACACAAATGAATCCATTACTTGAAGAAATGGTTGTTGGAGGGGGAAAGTTTTTATCTGATTACTTTGTACTAAATACTGAACTGAAAACTGAGGGGACAAAGAAAAGTATGGCAAAATCTGACCCTAGAGAGTCTGTATTCTTCTTACTATCACCAAAACTCACTTTAGTAAATTTTTTTAAAGATTTTATTCATTTATTTGACAGACAGAGATCACAAGTAGGCAGAGAGAGAGAGAGAGGAGGAAGCAGGCTCCCTACTGAGCAGAGAGTCCGACATGAGGCTCGATCCCAGGACCCTGAGATCATGACCTGAGCTGAAGGCAGAGGCTTTAACCCACTGAGCCACCCAGGCGCCTCAAAATTACAAAATTTTGAGAACATTAAATAAAAACATTTTCTAAAACTTCATTTTTAAATTAAATCAATAGCTTAGAAATAATCAATATCAACACCCAGGATCATATATTCTACTCCAAGACATCAGTGCCTTGAATATGCTATAACAGGCATTGTGAGTTTGCAGGAAAACAGAACATCTACATTGTCTGCCAAACCTTTATGGCCAGGGATCCCCCCCGCCTTTCCTCCTTAAACTTAAGAAAGTAGTGTTTTGCAGAAAGAATCAATGTTCTCAATCTGGGTGAGGAATAAAAGACCTGAGAAATACATCATTGCATGATCTCCCATTCTGCCAGCATCCCTGACTAATTCAAAAGCAATTCAGAGACAACTAATAAGCAAGTACAAGATCAAACAATGCAGACCATATGCACAAGGGAACCAGGAACCAGGAGGACACAAAGATCCTGAAGGAGAAATAAAATAAACTTGGGTTGGTATAAAAAATAGATATTTTTATTTTTTATACCAACCCAAGTTTTTATACTTTTATTCTCCAGAATGTATTCTATACATATATACTTTGATTAGTAAATTTAATTGTGCTTATGTACAAAGTGAATAGCAATTACATGGTTTGTTTTTTTCCACCACTCAGATGTTTATTTTACTTTTAGGAAATCCTTTTCAACTCCTCAGGTAAAGCTCAATGTTACTCCCTAAACCAGTGATTCTCAAACTTTACTATATAGGACACTTGTATTAAAACTCTTGGGATGTTCCTTTAAAGAACTGTAGCTTTCTTATCCTTATAAAAAAAAAATCAGTCTCTGGTACTATATTCAAAATTCTGCCTATTTTTTTTAATTCTAAGGATTCCTATGTACACCAAAATTGGAGAGGCACTGAAATAGTCTAAGTTCTACTCTCATTCTCTAAGAAACATCTCTTTAGAGTTCATCATTTTTTATCTGCATAGCAAAGGGATTAAGTAACACTATAGGTAACAGGAATCTACAGGTGATGCTTATGATTCACCTGTGTCAAGTGTGACTGTCTTATTAAAATTCTAACATTTTAATGGTTGGGGGTGGGGAGAAGAAAAAACAAAGATGGCTAGTTTGGGATTGATTTCCATCTCATTACTGCAAATTGGAAAGGCTAGGAAGTCAGAGAAAAGCAGATAATGAGCTTGAAGATAATTAGATAATATATTTGTAAGCATCTTTAATACATTTTTCTTAAGAAGTTAAAATCAGTATCTACAATGGAAAGAAGATTCTGGGAAAATGGCTGCCTGAGCTAACATTCCTGGCCCCTTGTCCTCCTCTCAGCTCCTTGTAAAAGAGGCTTAAATCATTAATCTTGATGGTAAAAACTCCTGAGGAAAACCAAGTTAAATATATCATTGTTTGTAATGCCCAGGAGAGAATCAATGGACCAACAGAGCTTAGGGTTAAGGCTACAGAGAAGTTTGGTAGAACACTGGTAGAATCTGTTTTGGGGGTAAGAAAGGGGGGTGTCCGCTTTTAGCATTCTTTTGGAAGTGGCTTTTTTAGCCACTTAAAAGAAATGTAGAAGATATACTCTTACATGGAATCATTTATGGTCCATTAGTCAAAAGGGGTCATTTTACTCCTGCTTGGTCCTAAAGAGGCAGAAGTTGATAGGACTTTCTCCCTGTTTCCCAGTAGAATACTCAGTTGTTTCTGCCTGACCCACCTGTAGATGATTCTCCAGTATGGTCACAGAATGAGAGGTTCCAAAATCTCTCTGTGCTGTACTCAAATTACTGATACCTATGAGCAAAGAAAATTACAAACCATCAATACAGACACCATAAAGATATTCAGTGGAAAGACTGTATTTACATCCCATGTGAGTACCATAAGTCTAGTATCTAAAATATATAAAGAACATTTGCAAATCAAAAAAAAAAAGTTAAATTACCCAAAAGAAAACTGTGTCAAGGAATATGAAAAAGCAATACAGAAGCACCCAGGGAAAACTTGTACATGTATACAGAAATATGCATTTCAGAATTAAAGAAAAAAGGAGAACCCTTTTTTGAAATTGCTTTTTTTGTGTAAATACTGAACTGTAATGATTGAAATAGAAACACATGACTCAATCCAAAAATCTAATATTACATGAGAAAAAGTACAAGTACATGGTTTATACATTATGATACTATATACATAAATTTTATAAACCATAAAATACTAAATTTATGCAAATACAGAGATTTTAAAATCTGCATAGGAATAACAAATTGAGGGTTGATTACTTCTGAAAAAGGAGAGAAGAAAACATGAGAAGACTTAGTGAATTCAGAGATTCACTACTGAATCTAATGTTTATTTATAAAACAAACCACAAAAAGGAAAAGAAAATAAGGCAGAATTATGATTTCAGTAGTGAATTCATAGATGTTCGTTTGACTATTTTTTTCTGTATTTCTATATGCTTAAAATCTTATTTAATGCAAGAAGGACATGCACGATAATAGGTTAGCTGAATAACAACTCAAATGGCAATTTGGAAGAAAATCACAAAATCCCACTTAAAATATAAAAAGATTATCTAGGTATAAATGATGAAATAACTGAATCCTAAAGGTAAATACAAAATTTTAAAGCTTTCCAAAAAATAGAGTAAAACAAACAAAAAAAAAGAGGCAGACTAGAAACAGATTTCTAAACTTCAACTTTATACTCTATTGTGAGGAAAAAAACTGTGATTTCAAAATACTACTCTTAGCAAAGATATAATTCTTAAATGAAAGCAAAAGGACTTTTGGTTTTATGTTCCACAAATAAGGAGCGTGGAAGATGCCACTCTGTCCTAACAAGTTAAAGCCTGAACAGACTAGAAGAATCAAGAGCTCTTACTAAATTTTTTATAGAGGTGAGATCAGAAGACAAAGTATTCCGCCCGCAGTTTGGAAAGACAGGGAAATACAGGGAGTCCCTTGCTTAGGGGCCTGAAACTCATGAGTAGAAATTGCCCTGTGAACCAGTGCCAGGGAAGAAAATTCTAAACTGTGAGGAATCTGGAGGCTCAGTGTGGACAAGTCAGAAAGTTAAAAACTCCAGGTGGGCCCCCAATATTGTGAAACTTACCCCCAGAAACTTGAACATGTCCCCACACTAAATAGTGGAGAAAACCTTCCTACAGTGTCCTGAGATCAAGGGGGTGGGGTGGCAAGAAACCGCTTTTAAATAGGCCAGAACACGCTGTTCTTAAAAGTCAGCCCTCAGGTGAAAGTAGTTAACCAGAGCCTGACCTGCTGGAGTATAATTGAACCCTAAATAACCCAGGAGAAGGTAATATCCAATGACAGACTCCTTTGGACTTCCAGATGGGAGAAGGGAAATACCCAAATCCAAACCACTCTTGACACTCTATCCCACCTAATGAGAGAAAAACAAAAACAAAAACAAAACAGAAAAGCACTCAAGTTCACAGCTAAGGAACATGGGCTCACAGAATAACACCCAATCATAAAACTATAGAACATTTCCCCTTCCCCTACACCTCACCATGGCAACACTGAAAGCCTATTTATAGCAGTTCCTTTTACCCAGTACCTCATGAAAGCAAAAGAAAGACTTTTTATGACATGCAGCAAATAATCTTTATATCTTCTGTAATAATCTATATCCTCTTTGAGGAAAATACCAAGCATGGTCCTACCAAAAGTCAATTTAATGACAACACAATTCACAAAATAAGGGGAAACAAAATTCAAAGAGTGGTAAACAATAATTTTTTAACATATGTATAGATGCATATACTTGAACTTCTGTGACTAGGAACTGTAATAAAAGAACTGAGTAACGATTCTCAAAACACAGATATTACAATAGTTCAAAAATAAAAATTCCAAACTACTTAAACCCAGGAGTAAGAAAAGTAAATGCATTCTGAACATCTTCCTCAGTAGAGATTTGGAGAAATTATTCACATGAAATGTCTTATGCAGTTTTAGTCATGATTTAACATTGCTCTGATGGTAGCTATATGTCTACAAAGATGGTTACAATGGGAATATAAGCAGTATAAGCAGAACAAGAAATACAATGGTATTTCCTATTTAAGCTAGGGAGCAGAAGAGAATCAGAAAGAAACTTAAGTCAAAAGAGAAACAAGTTGGAACTGGGAGAAAAGGAAAAAAATGTACTCAATTTTAACATAAAATGTGGTAAAATATTTTAAAATATTAATCACAATAAATAAGAAGGGTTGAATTTATTTATTCAAAGGCAAATACTATCAGATCAAATAAAATAAGGAAATCCAGAGACATGCCATTTCCAAATAATGCATATAAAACAAAGTATCTAAGACAGGTTACAAATAAAGAAATGAGCAAAACATGGAATTACAAACAAAAAGAAAGAGTGGCTATGTTAATATGAGATAGAGAGCAATTCAAGGACAAAAGCAAGAAAAGAGATTAATCATACCTAATAGTTACTGTACATACTATTTAGATTAAACCAATAAAATTGTCATTTTTAGGTCAAAGGTAGTTAATTATTGGCAATTTCAAAAATGTCAACATGTAACTATCAAAAATCTTTAAAAAGTAAGTTACACACACATCACTGCATTAGAGTTCTAGCAAAGCAAAAATTATTCAATATTGGAAAATATTTAATATCATTAGAGAAACCCATAAAATTATATTAATAATGTCAAAACACATTTGCGAAAATTCATCAACCATTTCTAAAAAAAACTTCTAGGAAAAAAGGACTAGGGGAAAAACATTCAGATTAAAAGATACTTATAAATTTTGATATCAAATATTTATTAAACTATTTAAACACAGTCCAAAGAAAATCAGAAGTATATAAAGATGACCACTATCACAACATTTATTCAACCTGCTTTTTTTTTAAGATCTTATTTATGTATTTGAGAGAGAGAGTGTGTGTGTGCAAGCATGAAGAGGGGAGAGGGGCAGCCGGAGAGGGGAGAAACAGGCTCCCCGCTGAACAGGGAGATGGACATGGGGCTTGATCTCAGGACCCTGAAATCAGGACCTGAACCAAAGACAGACACTTAACCAGCTGAGACACCCAGGCTCCCAGGAGCCCCTATTTGACTTGCTTTTAATAAAATAGGGGGAAACAGATTTTTTAAAAAGTAGCACAAATATATGAAATTGAGAGAAATGAATATTTTTTCTTTTTGTTTATATGACTGGTTTTGGAAAAGAAAATCCCAAAGTTTCTTCTGAAAAATTTTAAACATTGTAAAAGAAATTTATACTGTAGCTGAATAAATTTGCAAGACTCAATAGTTTTTCTTTATAATTTCACTGGGCAGTCAAAAATAGAAAAGTAGAGGAAAATCACAATAACTGCTGACTACCAACTCCCTAAAGGGGCAATCAAAATAATCTGTTTATCAAGTAAAGCCAAATTAATTGTTTTGCATTAAGGGAAAACACCACCTCCATAGACTCTTAGTAGAATCTTGGCAGGAGAAAACTCAAAGGAGGGGTATTTATAAAGTTGGAGGATTTTGATTTAAGGTGGACCTTCCCATGCAGGGTGGAAATTCTGACTGAAATGGAACAAAATGATAATATAATAGTTTAAGACTGTTAAGTATTTTGAAGCATGTCTTAAAGAGGAAAGCTCAAATAGCCAAACTAATTTTTCTGAGAAGGGGCTGTTTATCCTAATAAAAGCAAGTTAAGTAGTCTTCCTTTAAGTACATGAAATTTTTAAAAACTTACTGAAACAAACATTGCAATGTTATTCTCCTGGACAAAAATTTCCTAGAATATTAAAGTTCTGTTAATGCAGATAACCAAACATTAAAGTCACCTTGATGTAGCATGTTATTCCTAATCCTATTAATCTGTGGCTATTAATGGTTTTGTATCTCAAGATCAAAACTGGAAAGTTTGAAGACTAAATTTAATAAGCTAGGTACAATACATAAACTTTTTTTTCAGAGAGAAACTTATAAAATAGGATATCAAAGAGACTTAGGTGTGACCACATACAGTAATTAAATATGTTCTTTTCTAATTATTTCTAATTATTACATTATTACATTATTACATAAACCTAATGCACTTACCACCAAAATTTATGGAATTTTGTGGGGAGGGAGGATTGTTAAAACTGATTTTAAGATTCTTATAAATAAGTATATCTATAAACTTGCTTTCAAAGTTTTGGAAAAAAACAATGCCAGACTAACTCTAGAGTAAGATAAAGTTTATTATAATTCTTTATTCAAAGCTGTATGAAACTGACCCAAGAAAAAATAACTAAGCTAGTAAATAAACTCAAGAGTCTAAAAGTAAGTCTATATTTAAGTATATTTGGGAGATTAATATATTATAAATGTGGTATTTTATTTGAATAAGGAAAAGATCTTTAACGTGCTAAATGGTTTATGCACCATAGCTATCCACCCCAAAATAAACCATATGAACCACTTCCTCACAATATATGCTAATACAGTGTAGATAAAATAAAGTTATAAAATAGTATAGTATAAAATAGTATAAAAAAGTAGATAAAATAAAGATAAAATAAAGTTATAAGCATTGGAAAAAAAAGTTAATTGAAAAATAAAGATACTTTTGGGAAATATTTCTGTAAACTTCAGGTATTGGCAAACTTTTACCAAACCTCAAACTCAAAGCCAAATATATTTATTATATATAATTGTATTATATATAATATATAGTACTAT
The DNA here is from genome assembly GCA_004024625.1 of Mellivora capensis. Lineage (NCBI taxonomy): Eukaryota > Metazoa > Chordata > Mammalia > Carnivora > Mustelidae > Mellivora > Mellivora capensis. The sequence goes on along the minus strand of PISX010013608.1, from coordinate 18,101 downwards.
ATATTATATATATTATATATACACTACATATTATATATAATATATATTTGACAACTCTTTTAAAAATTATATTAAAAAAGATAATTATTAAAGTCAAAAGACAAGAGAAAGACAGGAAGAAAATTGCTCTGTAAAGCATATGAAAACAAAAAAAAATAATTTTCATAATAAGATGAGGAAAAGACAAATTACCCAAGAGAAAAATAAACACAGGATATGAGCAGTCATTGCACAAAGGAGGAATGGCAAATGACCAATGAATATGAAAAGATGCTTACTGTAGCTAGTTGTCAAAGCAATGACCTACCACTTGGCACACATAAAATTTATAGTAACAGAAAGAAAACACCATGGTCTACCAGTAGAACTAGGCACTTGTAGACTAGGGGTAAGATTATAAATTTCCACAACTTTTTGAAAGTCTGCTAAGTTATAAAGATAGACATGTTTAACAAACACATTTCCTTTGGAGGATTTATCACACAGATGTAAATGTGCCAGTTGATAAGTGATTTTTACTTTTATTTTTAGTAATATATTTGCGGTATATTATTTATTTCATTTTTCTTACTGTTTTAAAATAACAGAGACACAAACAGGGCAGTCATCAAACAATGAACAGCAGACCACATTCTGGTACATTTATTCTATAGAATATCAGAGAGCTATTGCAGGAGAGGAAAGATTCTCCTCTACCATCTTTGGGTCTCTGGGCCAAAGAATTAAACCAACATAAGACATATAAAGAGAAGGAAAGTACACATATTTTTATTAATTTTTTACATGTACATGGGAGCTTTCACAAGAAAATTAAGATCCAAAGAAGTGAACAGAGTAGGGACTTTCTAGTTCTTTAAGAGAAAGAAACAATAAATGGGGCACCTGAGTGGCTCAGTCAGTTGAGTGTCTGCCTTTACCTCAGGTCATGATCTCAGGGTCCTGGGATTGAGCCCCACATCAGGTTCCCTGCTCAGAGGGGAGCCTGCTTCTCCCTCTCCCTCTGCCTCTTCCCCTGCTTGGGTTCCCCTCCCTCTCTTTCTCAAATACATAAATAAAATATTTTTTAAAAAAGAAAAAAAACAATAAATATGTGAATAATCAAGACAGAGGGGTTTGGGGCTAGTGGTAGTAAATGGTGAAAAAGCAACTACGAAGATAAGGGTTAGTTTAACAAAGTTTGTTTGTACTGATTTCCCAGTCCCACAATCCCTGCCTCCAGTGATGCGAATGCCTTCCTCCTGGCAGGCAGAGCGCTTTCACGTGACACCTTTCACAGAGCTCCTTTCCCATTTATTCACATGGGAGCATGAGCTTCTGCTTTCAGGAAGGAAAGAGAGTCAAAGTGTCCTGCATGTACCTGCTGCTATCTAAATGCCTTTATTTCGAAATTGATAAATATGACAAAGTGACCTGTGGATGACATATTTTGGTTTCGTTTGCTATTTAAAGAATTACTTAGATTTACATATATTGATAAATAAATATATTGGGGTTTAACTGGGAAAACATTGCAGTATAATTGCATTAAAAAAATAAAAGAAGGGAACAGATATATTTAGATATTTGTTCATGAACGTGCATATGAGTCTCAATCAAAATGTGGGAAGACTAACTTAGAAAAGTCTCATTAGCTCCTGGGGTATGGCAGGGTAGGGCAAATAGAATTGAGTTAAGAGGAGTTTCTTGGTCTTTCATTCTAATACATCCTTTGTTTGGGAACAGAAAGAAAAAATTTCTCTTGACACTCTCAGTTTCCCTGACTGGGACAAAAAGATTAACAAAAGAAGGCATGTAAATTTATTATTTTATATTACTTTTATGTGAGATAGGAGCCTTCGTAAGGCAATGAGGACCCAAAGCAGCAGTTGAACTGAGTCTATTTATGCTAGGGGTGATGACGAGTGGGCAGCTGTGTAGAAATAGGATAGGTTAAGGAGTATGAAGTAAGACCATAAATTGGGAGGAAACACTAAGGCCTCTTAGGATTCTTCTCCGTATTTCCTGCCTTTGGAAATAAGGATGCCCCTGTCCTCTGGGTGTAGGAAGGGCACCTCCTACAGGAGGATTTTAGGACCTGTTGAGGGTAGAAGGCCAGGGGAAGTTCAGAATAGAGTGACCTTCCTGCTTCTGCCATTTTTTCAAACTCTTTCATATCCAATACGTGAAAGTACCATATTTGGGGGTACTATTTCCTGAATCTCATCATTTGACTAATGGTAGAGAGCAGAGACTGCTTTCATCATTGGAAAGAAAGACCTAAAAATTGAAAATAAAAAAGTATGTCAAATAACCCCATATAGTTTTTTTTGTTATTTTGTTGTCGTTTTGGGGGGTTGTTTGCTTGTTTTTTAGAAATAGCACACACACATGCATGGTTGAGCTCAGGGAAGGGAAGGGCAGAGGGAGAGGAAGATAATCCCAAGCAAACTCCATGCCAGCAGGCAACCTGATAGGAGGCTTGATCTCAGGATCCTGAGATCATGACCTGAGCCAAAATCAAGAGTTAGATGCTCAGACAACTGAGCCACCCAGGAACCTCTACCCCAAATAGTTTTTAAAGGTTTGTAGTTTTAATTATTTTGTTGGTGATTCACCAGCTGAATTTGCTACAAATGTTATGCTTATTTCCCTGTTAGATACCAAAAGCCTTATTCTTCATTATAGATTAAAGTCATAAAAAGGGGTTATTCTCTTTAATATGATCACGCAGTATGACTTTTGCTACTATTTAAGACATAGGTTAGACAAATCTAGCTACTTTTCTGAAAAGAACCATGTTGACTCATGTCCCAAGGATATCATCGAAGAAAATGTGTACCCTGAAGACCCCAATGCCAAAGTAAAATCTCAGTGTACTAAAGAAAATACCTCACCAAAAATGTAATCAATAGTGACTATTTCAATACTAAGTCTATACATGGCATGATTTTTTTTTATTAACATGTATTACTTGGGGGCACCTGGGTGGCTCAGTGGGTTAAAGCCTCTGCTTTCAGCTCAGGTCATGATCCCAGGGTCCTGGGATCGAGCCCCACATTGGGCTCTCTGCTCCGTGGAGAGCCTGCTTCCTCCTTTCTCTCCCTGCCTGCCTCTCTTGCCTACTTGTAATCTCTGTCTGTCAAATAAATAAATAAAATATTTTAAAAAAAGACATGTATTACTTGTTTCAGGGGTACAGGTCCATGAATCAACCGTCTTACACAATTCACAGCACTCACCATAGCAATACCCTCCCCAATGTCGATAACCCAGGCACCTTGTCCCTCTCCCCGCCATCCCCCAGCAACCCTCAGTTTGCTTCCTGAGAGTAAGAGTATCCTACAGTTTGTCTCCCTCCCCGGTCCAATCTTGTTTCATTTTTTTCCCCTCCTTACCCCCCACATCCTCCCACCCTGCCTCTCAAATTCCTCATATCAGAGAGATCATATGATAATTGTCTTTCTCTGATTGACTTACTTCACTTAGCATAATACCCTCTAGTTCCATCCACATTGTTTCAAATGGCAAGATTTCAGGGGGTTTTGATGGCTGCAAGGTATTCCATCGTGTATATATACCACATCATCTTTATCCATTCATCTATTGATGGACATCTAGGTTCTTTCCATAGCCTGGTTATTGTGGACATTGCTGGTATAAACATTTGGGTACACGTACCCCTTCAGATCACTACGTTTGTATCTTTAGGGTAAATATATCCAATAGCATGATTACTGGGTCATTGGGTAGCTCTCTATTTTCAAATTTTTGAGGAAGCTCTATGCTATTTTCCAGAGTGTCTGTACCAGCTTGCATTCCCACCAACAGTATAGGAGAGAGGGTTCCCCTTTCTCCTCATCCTTGCCAACGTCTGTCATTTCCTGACTTGTTAATTTTAGCCATTCTGACTGGTGTGAGGTGGTATCTCACTGTGGTTTTGATTTGTATTTCAAAGTTAATTCACTTTCTAAAATGTCTTATTTGAAGTAAAATTGATCTTTATTTCTTATGGCAATAGAAAGTATCCTTTTGGACTATAAAATGGGATGGTCAGTATGGTAAGACAAGTAATACATCTTTAGGGACAAACAGTTTTGCTTTGAATTCTTAGTGGGAAAAAAAAGTAAGTAGTGAAAATGATTTGTAAAAACAGCACTAATCTAAAATTAATTCAGGTTCTTATTTAAAGAATTGTTTTCAATTATTTTCAGCCATTTCCTGTAACTCTTCTCATTTAGTCATGCTTATTTTTAGAAATATGTTTCATGACTGTGCCTCAAAACCTCAGGTTTAATGGTTTGAAAGTTATGAATGCTACATCTAGTAATTTATAAAAAAATGAAATCAAAATATTTTATAATGGACACCAATACAAAGAATAGGAAAGGAATGTAGGAAAGGAAACAAATGCAAGGAAATTTTGCCACCTGTTGGGGGAAAAAAAAACACATTAAATTACATTAAGTATAGTTTAAGTATAGAATAAGTATAGATATACACATTACGTATAGATAGAAGTCCATGGTTTTACCAGCTCCTAGAAAGGACATGAGTTGCGTATTTAATCAAGAAAAGTGAGCATTTTATTTACATAAGGCTTTTCCTAATAAAGTACTCGATGTAAAAATGCAAATAACATGATGTGTGTTAAGTCAGTTTTGTCCTTTTTCCACAATAGAGCTCTTTTTCTTTCCCTAGCATTATGTTAATTAAAACTTCTGTTTGAAACTTTTTTGTGGCTCATTTTCAGATATAAAATGTTAAAAATACATTTTCCTCCTAATAACTAAAATCAATTTAATTGTTTATTCTTCATTTTGCATGAGACAATGGCTGTGATAGCCATCAGTTATTTACCGAGAATATTTTTAAGATTTAACTCACTTAATGATTACTCAAACACAGTTAAGAATTATTCAAAGTTGAAGCTGGATCAAATGGAGCTTTTAGATACTTTTTATAAATATCACTAATTTTTCTTAATACCTGTATTCTATTTACTTTTCCCTTTTAACAATATATATTTAATTTTGCAAATGCTGTTCCAAATGATACCGGGATGGTGGAAATTTATACAAGTCCTCACCACCTTCTAATAATTAAAATCCAGAAATTCATAAGACCTTTTTTTTTCCCTGAGATTAAGCAGCAGCTTCCACCTTTGGCTGCTAATTGATCGCGACATGAGTGAGGGCAGAGTAAAGATCAATTATCACACCGTGGCACCCATTGCATAAGGATAACTGCAATTAGGAGCCTCTAAAAAACAGATTCAGTCAGAGTGCATTTCTCCTTCCAAAACCATGTATAATTAGCCTTTAAAAGTGACTTAAGTGAGGTGAGGCATTGGTTGAATGTAATGCATATGCTTCAGAATCTAAAACTTACTCGATTTTATTTGCTAAATTCCCCGGTCCTTTGGAAACTTCAGTGTTCTTTTCAATGGCATAATCAAACCCATAACAAAGCTTTAAACATATTTAGGAGAAGACATTTCTCATATAATTGTTATAAACATTTGGTCATGTAAATTTTTCTCATACCTACCTGATTATGATTTCTGACAAATCCTTCCATCAAAGCCTAATAATTCAATCTAGTGAGAAATTACAGTTAAAAGAAACTTAACCAGGGGAAGTATAAATGGTGGCCCAGGAACTCTAATTTAGCAAAAGAAAAAATACATAACACTCCACTCACAGCTCTTTATTTATTGCTTCAGAAAAAAAAAGTCCTTGGAGGGGGTCTTGGTGGGACTCCATGATCTCAGGGTTGCAGAGCATGAAACGTGCCCAGCGTGAAGCTTAAGATTCTCTCTCTCCCTCTCCCTCTGTCTCTTCCTCCCAGCACTATCTCTCTGAAAGAAAAAAAGAAGGAAGGAAGGAAGGAAGGGAGGGAGGAAGGAAGATAGGTCTTATTGAGAGAACTTTATATTAACGAAAGGCTAACTTTGGTGTGCTTACCTTTACATGTGAAATAATAAACAGCAAGTCAAATATGATGATATTGAAGGAATATGACTTTAGAAAACCACAAAACTTCATTTTCAAGTGCTGATTGTCAAATTTGAGAAACTAATTAGTACTACACAGAGAGTAATCTTGGGTCACAATTATTTAGTATTGTTTTATGAAAATTTAATAGAAAAACATGCTTGCTCCATGCAATATGGCACATTTTGCATGGAGCATTGGGTGTGGTGCATCAACAATGAATTTTGGAATACTGTAAAGAAATAAAAGAAAATGGGGAAAAAGTTATTGAAAAACATCATTTTCATTTACTACAAAAAAAAAGAAAAGGAAAAACATGTTTGCATGCATTCTCTTTTTAAATTTGAAATAGTAACAACAGAATTGGAAAAATTGGGGGTAAAAGGTGTAGGCAAGATGACCTTTTCATAGAAATAAATGTTTCTAGTAATCTATATTTCCTCTACTTCCCAAATTATAGTGATATAAAACTTTGCCTTCACTTCCACATCTAGAAATACATTTGGGTTATGGATTGAGAAATGAGAATGGGAAAATGCCTTGATATGACTAAGGCAGAGGAATTGGGCATATATAATAATACAGTTAGACAAGAATTAGTCAGCCAAAATAGGAAATAATCATATGATTCAGTATGTTCATGCTGGTAGATAGGTTTCGGTGGTCAAAAGATCAAAGAATGAATATGTGACCTCTGATCTTATTTCCTTCTTGGAGTGAGCATCCTTGTGGCTGAGAGTATTGATCAAGGCCAGGAACTGGTCAGAAGCCTACAGTTCACTGAGGCGGAATAATGATACTTAGATTCATTTAACTTTAACTCAATAATTATTTACTAAACGTCCATGATGTGCCTACTACTTTTCAGGGAAGTAAATAAAAATGGAAGGCAAAAACACATGATCCCTGCCCATAAGAGCTTATGATCTAGTGACAAAGGCAAACAATAATCAAAGACCCAAGTACTCAAAGAAAGGTTGGAATAGTGTAATAAAGGAAGAACATAAAGTATTGTCATGTGGTGAGCTCCCTAGAGACAGAGCCCATGATCAGGAGTCTTGTTCAAGTGAGTACTGAGAGAGTGCTCTCTGGAAAACTGGAATAAGGGTAGCAGGATAAGCAGTGAAGAAAGTGAAGCAAGAATGTGGGCTAAGCTGGAGACTAGCTTGAACTTGACCACACAGGGATCTCTGACGCATGAATTTTTCCACTGAGTTGGTCTTACATTAAGGCAATGAGGCATGTTCTTTGTAACTCTGGTCTGGCACTGGGTAAGGGCTGCCAGATACAGTGGGGATGATGGGAAGGGCACACTTCTTTTGGAATGATAATCCAAGTTGAGATCTGAAGGTTGTATGCTATCTACCTTGGAAAATAAAAGGACCAAGGATGTTCAAAGTAGTGAAAGAGATCCGTGATTAGCAGCTATCACAAGAAGATGATGACAGTACGATGCAGAGAAGCAGGCAGGCCATCGATTATACAGAATCATACTGGACATGTTGGTTTTTGTCCTAAGAGCAACCGGCAGCTTTCAAAGATTTTGTGCAAGGGAGGGACTTAATTAGAAGTGCATTTTTAAAAGATCATTGGAGAAAGAGAACCAGAGATGGTCAATAGTAGCTACTGGAATGCCACTCAAGTGATAATTATAGGAATCTAGGAAAATTTTTTGGTAGTCTGAACTAGTATAATGGGAGTATACACAAGTGAATATAAATAGATCGAAGAGATAATTGCCATATTAAACTGATGGGACAAGTCAATGGATGGATGTCATGAAGAATATAATGAGGTTTAACAATACTATACCAATCTGCTACATTGTATTACTGTATTTATCTATCCTGTACTACACAGGTACTAGCACTTAAAAAAAAAAAAAAGTCAGTTAAACTCAAACAGAGTTGATGATTTGGCTGGATTTAATGAAACGGCAAAGGTGCAAGAGAGTTCAGGTCACTAGTGAGAAAGTTATTGAAATAGCAAACCATAGTATAGTATCCAAAGCCAACCAAGAGTTAATGAAGTAAGGGTGGGGTTACAAGTATGGAGAGACAGAAGCATCACTAGGCTGGAGCCACTGCCCAGGTAGCACTAGAGATTTCCTATCTACTATTGGAGGAGTCCAATTACTCTAATTGGGAAATTATCCAAGTTAAATAAATTAAATGTCATAGCAATCAATCCCTAGGAGAATGCATAGAGGACATTAAAGATAATTTTACACAGGAGAAAAAATTGGGGTTATCCAATGTAGACATATAGACAGGGTATGCATGGTCCCAGAATGCAATGCAATGGTGCTTAAAGTGAATCCTCTTTGAGAAAATGGACTGGGATGCTGACTGTTGGGTACTACTAGTTATACAGTACGTTTGTTTTGGTACTTATTAGGAATAAATAGTGGTGTGTTCATCTCAGCCCTAAAGCAGATTAAAAGAAATTCGGAAACCAGTGGAGACATACAAGAAGGAACGTAAAAATAATTGTGGGTTGTGCCAGAGAAAAAAATTTTGAGACCACAGTGATCTCACTGATAGACCAGCGTGTATAATTGCTTTAGTTCTTCATTTTTGAATATATACACATAATCTTTGTGAGTTTTATATACATTTTAGAGTCCTTGAATTCCACTACTGTCAAGTAAATGGAAACAGGAATGAAATCAGGAAGAGAAAACTGTGGTGTGTTCTCTGGAATGGTTTGGAATTGCCTGACAGGCTGCCCCAATTGGCCATGTGGATCTTGGATCCATGTAAAATGCAGCTGGGTAGACCAGGGTGTAGATCAAAGGTTGGAATGCCTATTTTTATTTTAATGTTGTGAAAAATTTCCTGGTCCAAAAACCACATAGATTTTGACATAAAGGCTGCATAGAGAGAAGTGAAAGGCTTTCAGTTCAGAAGTCCCTCGCAAGGATCACATACTAGTGAATAGATGGAAATGAAAGTACTCAGATTTTTTTTTAAAAATCACATAAAATTATAACATGAATTTTGGAAATCTAAAAATACCATTAATGCAAGCAGAATAGATTCCACACAAATTTTTGCTTCTGAAAATAAACAACATGCCGTTTATAGTAACAGTGAGTTGTTGTTCGGTATTTTCTGAAGGTGATTATAAATGTGTCAAGATTACATTTGGGGCTCCAGAAACAGAACTGATCTCATTATCAGACTTTTTTTCTTTTTTTCCTGGGGTGGGGCCGCCTCTGCTTCAATTCCAGTTATGAAAAGATAAAGTAGAAAAGTATGGTAAGCTTTGATCTGTGCTACTAAAATGTTTTTTTAAGGTAGCAACCCTGCATTACCTACTCCATGCTCCTTTTCCCTAATGTGACATCACACCTTCTCCCCACACTGCCTTGAACGGTCCAATTTTTGCCTCAAAATATCTCTTCTCAGGCCAAGAAAATTTTTGCAAAACTGTTTCTGATGACCAGATGCCTATTTATCTATATTTAAAAGCAGCAGAGTCCACCTTATCATAATCTCCTGCAATTGGATGAGCCATCATTGCCCAAGCCCTCTCAAATAGCAACTGAAACTATTGAATCTGGTATTAAACTAGGACACCAGACGTGCCCAGGTCAATAGAGAAAGGAAGATCCTCCAGCAACTGAATATACCAGAACTTTCTAATGTGTTCACCAAGAATTTGAGGGAGATGGCTAGCAGTTTATAGAGTTAGCCTGAGTAGCTTTCTGTCTCATTTATTTTTATAAATTCTTCACCTTCAGCAGGGTTTTTTGGTTGTTTTTTGTTTGTTTTGGGGGGTTTTATTTTTCGGGGGGTTTTTTTGGCAGTGTTTTAAATTTTTAGTGAATGCCAATTCTCAAAAATACCTGGTAAAAATGAAAAAAGTACAGGAAGATCAATGAAGTCGTTTCGAAAAATGTCCAATTCTTTTTTTTTTTTTTCTTCTTCTTCTGTAATCTACGTGGTATTTAGGAAGGTTGCTATAGCATTTTGAAGGCATCTGTACTTTAACGGCCGTGGACCTCTAATGCGTTACAGACAAAGGTCTTAGCAACTTTCCTACACACTGTGCCTTTAAACTGATGGGTGTATTATAAAAGCAATTTGCTTTTAATTTGAATACATTACTACAAGAGCAAGGTACAGTTAGAAGAGTTTTATCTATAGTTAATTATTTAGCTGAGGGATTTAAAGCTGTGTGGTAAATGGGTTTCTCATCTTCTTAACAGAAGGTTAGATCAGGCTTTTAAATGCTATCAAAAGTTGGCAGCCAGGAGATCTCTGGTTGGCCTCTATTCCTTCAATTTGTTATATGCTACCTGCTATCAGCTTCGATATCCAGGTCTGCCAGCTGCTCACACATCTTCTGTAGAGCATCAGGCAACGCGGCTATTATGCACAACTATACAACCATGCCCAACCACTAAAACCTAACATTATCCCAGAACAACAAAGGCAAATAGGTTCAAATCTATCCCATTCCAGGAGTGCACTAATGTGTCAAATGACTTTAATAAAGCTTTTATATCACATTGATTAGGTGATTGGGAGGAACATAAAATTTTACCCGGTCTAAAATCAGAATTGTCAGCCTCTCTCTCTCTCTCACTGGGTGAATATGAATATTCTGCTGAAAACTAGGGTAGCTGTTGCTTTCTGTTGCCCCTGGTTTTCAGGCCTGGAGCAGATGGTTCACCACCTGACTCAGAAGAGTCTAATGTAAGATTCATTGTGCTTCACAGGAAATCAAAGATCAAGCAGCATTACAGAAGGTGACGCAGCACCTCGGCAACCAGTAACCCAGTATGATCCCGTCGAGGGGTGAAAGGAGAAAGGAGGAGAGCAAGATATTAAAGGGTGGGGGAAGGGAAAAGACAAAGAGAGAAAGAGAACAAAATAAGTCATCCTACTAGGAAAATAAAACCTTCAACCCTTGAAGGCTGGTATTGGAAAACACTATCAACCTCCACCCCAAACCTTTCGCCCAAGACATTAGTAACTTTCTCTCCAAAGGACTTTAGTTATCTGAGAGCTGTCAGTACGAAAAGATTACTCTCAGGTCCTTCAAGAAATGCCTTTCGGGGCACCTGGGTGGCTCAATGGGTTAAGCCTCTGCCTTCCGCTCAGGTCATGATCTCAGGGTCCTGGGATCGACCCCTGCATCCGGCTCTCTGCTCAGCAGGGAGCCTGCTTCCCCCTCTCTCTCTGCCTGCCTACTTTGTGATCTCTCTCTCTCTGTGTCAAATAAATAAATAAAAATCTTAAAAAAAAAAAAAAAGAAATGCCTTAAGTTCTAATCACCATTAAGGGACAATGGTAGAGGAGGACAGTGACAAGTATGTTAAATTTGTAACTTTCTCAAAACTATGGAAAACGGGCCTAAGACAGAATAATTTGAATTATGTGGGTTAAGTTATTATCACTGCTCTTTTAAAAAGATAGCAAGCACAGTGGGGCAAGCATCTGCCGACCCGTCTCTGCTTAACCCAGAAAAGAATTTGCAAGTTAGGATCTGTGCACCAAATTTGGCCCACAGCCAATTTTTTTTTAATTAAAGTTTTATTGGAACATAGCTCTGTTCATTTATTTGTTCATTGTCTATGAACATCAGCAGAAATGAATAGTTATGACAGGCATGATCCACAAAGCCTGAAATATTTACTATCTGACCCTCTGCAGAGAAGTTTGCTGAGCTCTAGTGTAAAACATAATTCCCTCTTATGATTTACATATGAACATAAACTTCCACCCAAGCCAAGAAACCCATGAAAACCTCCACAATAAGTGTATCCTACATACTTGACTCACTTTCTTCACCTTTAAAAAGAAATCAGTTCCCATAGATATAAATCCCCTGTCATTTGGAAGCCATACTGCATCTCTGACTCCCCCACCCAGGACCCCACCCACCCCCCACTAGGAGTTGTAATCAGCATTTGCACAACAGATACTAAGTTGGCCTCTCTAAGCTTGAATTGAGGAATGTCACCTTCCAACTTCCTTATAAAAAGAACTTATATATGTAATGCCTTTGGGCAACTATATGCTAATTTGTAGCCTCTCTACACTTATGCTGCTAAATCTTGTTGAATCATTTGTTCCTGCGAGGCTGTCACAATAGCAAAAAAAAAGTTTGAGGCCCTAGACAAATACCACGCGAGGATGTCCTCCTAACCTTGTTATCTCTGTAACTGGTTGTAACACAGACTCACCCCCAGAGACAGAGTGGCATTAAAGTGCAGTCAAGACATTTACAAATAAATTACTGCCTGAAAAAATCATAATAAGTGAAACAGCATTTCATCCACAAAGAGCACACTTGAAAATCCGTTATCAAAGTCAATTTGCTATTTCCACCCTACATTAGCCTAATACAAGGCACAGGAGGCACAGTCCGTGGTGTTTCAGCCCAGGCTCTCCGAAAAATAAGCCTTTAAGGATTTCAAAATATCTGAGAAACTGCATTACTGGTCAAGATAATGACATTTTTATAACAAATGAAAAATAGCAGCTGAAATGCACAAGGGCATAAGATTGGGCATGAACAATCTGGTTCCGATACAATCCCACCATCTGCCACTTTGTGCATCATTCTGAAGCAGTCAGCACTTTACCTTTTTATGTTTTAAATCAGTATCAGCTAAAGGGATGACCACGAGACACAGGGATACCTTTTCTTACTGTGCGTTTGCAGTATCGCACTGATCATGGGAAAACGATCTTCGGGGCCAACAACCAATCTTCCCCACAATGCCAAAGACACTCTCCTCCCGGAAGAAAAAGATCATGATAGGCAGACGGGTGACTACTTGGAAATACTGAAAACAATTTCATACTACAGAAAACCTTTTGACATAGTAGGACAGAGAAAAAATTTCAAAATAATCATAACTGTGTCATTTGTAGTATATGCATTTCCCTATGCCAGTTCGGCATTAACTCATGTTAAGTAACAAGAATATTGAAGATCAGTGAAGAAATAGCAAACCTCCTTGTTTCTCCCTTTGGGCTTTTTCAGCAGGTCCAGTAAAAATCTAAGTGGCTCACTCCCTGTCTCTGTGGAATTAGGACTGGTACTGAGGACGTTTTGGTGCTATCATGAATCACCCTGTCATGGATAAACACTTTATAATATGGTCCATGACCCACATCCATATATGACACGTCTTCTTTTGTGTATCAAATATTTTACAATAAAAGCAAGGAAAAGCAAGTTTAAAAATATATACTTTGAAAGGCAATGATTTGACTCTTTTAACTCACTGACTTAATTAAAATGACAGAAACAAATCTGAGAGAATGTCTTCAGCGTCACTGTCCTTGCTGAAGGGACATAGTATCTATAAAGAGGGAGGGTTTTCTTCTTAGGACAATCACAGCCTCTTCACAATCACAACAAACTCTTCAGTCTGTGAGACTCGACTTTCAAAGGTATAATCTAAAGAGCAAACTTCAAAATAAGGTAAATCATAACTCAAATGCCTCATCAATATTGCCTTATATAGGAAGAAAATAAATGGCCGAACCAATCAATGTAATTGGGAATAAATGAGAAGAGTTACTGGTGTCTCCGTGACTTTATAGCACTACCTCAGTAATACATAATTTCATTCCAAGATGGAGCCTACTAAAAATGCTATTAACTTGCCTAGCAAGACTAAAAACACACTTTAGATTATAGCTTTCAGCAGGAATTTAATCTTTGTCCAAATTTAAACAGATGTATGTATTTAACTTGTACCTCTTCTAGAAATTTGATATAAACATTTTCCATTTACTCAAGTAATAGCCCGAGAGGCTAAGTTCTGACACTATAAAGAGGGACAAATTACACAGAAGTTGGGAAAACAATTATTCCAAAGGGAGAAAAGAGCTCAGTCTCACTTTTATAGGCCCCCATGGAATAAATCAGCACCAGAACATGCATTTTACACTGACCCAAATAGTAGTTCTAACATTATGTTGCTATGTTTTCAGATTGCCCGATACTTAGGTCAACAAAACGAAGTGGAGTAATTCATTCAACAAACATTTACTGAATACTTGTTATACCCTGCGGAGAACAGGAGCTAGTTTGCAATGAAAGGATTCTGGAAGAAAGTGACCTGTCAGTGAGTTCTTGAGAATTAGCTAGGTCAAGGGTGGAGAAGGAGAAAATCTTCTTAACAAGGAGAGCAAAGACATAGAGCAAAACAACGCAATGTTGTCTGACAAAAGTGCATACGGTTTGGCTTAGCGGAAGGAAAAAGTGCAAGACGATGGGCAGCTGCGGGTGTGACTGGAGAGGAAGGAAAGGGCTGAGCTGAGAGAGCTTTTGCACTGAATTAAGAAGCTTGAGCTGTATCTCCTAAGGTATAAGAAGATGGTGAAATGTTTTAAATAGAGAGTTTTAATATTTAACTGTGTATTTCTGAAGGATCATTCTAACAGCTGGGTTGAAAACAGATTTGACCAGTACAAGAATGGAGAAAGGAGATCAATTAAGAAACTAATAAAGAGAAAACAGCCGGATGAAAAATAATGAGGTCGTGAACCAAGGTGATGGCCACAGGGATGGATTAGAAAGGGTGGATTAGGATTTAAAAATCAGCGGTATTCTCTAATTAATTACATATGAATCATAGGTAAGAGAGACAAGTGAATTACTTACAAATTTCTATCCAAGTTTTCTGAACCTGATTCCATCAATGGGCCTACAATATTTAAGATGCCGAAAGAAATCTGGTAGGGAAGAGAGATTCACTTTTTGACATTTTACAGGTAAGGTTCCTATGTGATGGGTCATTTGGTGATGTGCAGTACTCGGTGAGATATACTGGTCTAGGGAGAGATTTGAACTATAGATTTCAGTTTGGAAGGTGAAACTATGTGGTTAGATGAGATACTCCAAAGAGCATTGAAAAACTGAGATGGAAGAGGAGAGGACGAAGGGACAAAGCAGAAGGCAAAGTAGAAGCAGTCAGAAAACCTGATCACAAAAGCATAAAGAATAGGCAGTAGAGGGATCCACAATGGCAAATACAGCAGATAGGGCCAAAAAATAAATAGAAGGAAAGATCACAGTTAGCAATTAGGAACAATTGGAAGCTATACCATAATGGATCAAGGACTAAACAGAAGGTGAACGGGGCATATTATTTATGATCAGGCAAAATAAGCAGATCTTTAGTTAAAAAAAAAAAAGAGAGAGAGAAAGAAAGAAAGAAAAAAGAAAAATCAATACCATTTCTACCTAGAGACTGGATATTATATTATTATTTTTCCAAGTCTCTCTGTCCTTTGTGCAAATTCAATGGCAAGAAAATGAATTTTGAAAGAGAGAGATCACATTATGAGGCAGATGACATTGCTGTGTAATATACATGGCACCTAAGAATAATAGAAATGAAAAGGAAAAATAAACATAGTGGAATATTGTAATTGTTGAGCCCTTTGAGAGCACTTCTTCATGAGGACATTCTCACAGAGGGCCAATTTCTGTCCACCTTTCACTCTAGTAGGAAGTGCTTCATGTTTATATACTAGATGAAGGACAGCACACTGCTTCCTTTGGGGACATATACCATTCTGAAGGAAAAGGGCAAAAGTTACCAAGTCACATTATATTCTGAGCAAATGTGTGTCCTCTAAAATGTGACCACACGTCATGAGTCACCATATTTTCCCCATTCTCTACTTTTTATTTAGGAGTAATAGAAGACAGTGATCGTTTAAACTCTGATTCATAGGCAAAACTGCTTCCTTAGAAAAGACCCAATTTCACAAGGCCACTGATGAAGTTTCCGATGATTCGATCTTCCAACCTCAGCTTTAAGTGAAACTCATACTTTTCCCTTTACTTTAACCAGAATATATTACTGCTGCAAAGCAATTTGCACTTTGCAACTTTAAAGAGAACAGAAAGGACTAGACTTGCCAGCAGGCACTTGGGCAATTGTCACAGGCAGATTGTTTATTCTACCTAGAGGTTTATTATTATTTTCATACCATTCTGCAAAGATAAAACAAAAGTGCTAACAGGCTCTGGTAGCTTTGTTTTGTTTTGTTTTGTTTTAAAGGTGGAGTTTAAAGCCCTATAATAAACCATCAAAATGCTTGACAAGTTGTATGCATATAACTATATTAGCAGGAAATATACTTTATTTTTATTAATTCCAGAGCCATGTGGCCCAGCCAAAAGAACAATCTGAAAGGATTTTCTTACATTTTTTTCAAAAAATTTTTACTGCTCTGTTTTTTCATATATTTATTATTGAAGTATAGTTGACATGCAATGTCATATTAAATTTTTTCCAAGTTTTTAGCAGAGTTCTGCAAGTGATTTAACACTGGACTGCAGTAAACCAATAGTGTCTAAAACAGGATTTGATGCTGGCACCAGAAATCATGATCTTACCCTTTTTCAACTTCAAAAATACAATTGGTAAGCATAATAAAAGTGCGCTAATAAAATCAACAGTCTGAAAACTTACGAGGAAGGCAAGAAAAAAAATAGCACACGAAATAGGAAGAAATCAAGTTCATATGTTTCTTACTACGAAATGAAACGGCTCAAGCTGGGAACCTGAGAGCCATCTGCATGAGTTTCCCAGGACTGCTGTCACAAAGTACCACAAACTAGGTTGTTTAAGCTACCCAGAAATTTATTCTCTCAATTCTAAAGGCTAGAGGTCCAAGATCAAAGTGTGGGCAAGGTCGGCTCCTTCTGAGCACTGTTTGGGAGGAGCTAGCACAGGCCTCCCTGGTAGCTTGCAGCATTTTGCTGCCAATCTTTGGTGTCCATGACTTATAGACCTGTCACCTAGATCTCTGCCTTCATGTACACATAGCATCATTTTTCCTATGTGCATGTATCCAAATTTCTCTTTCTTGTAAGGATACCAATTATCTTGGAATAGCTTACCTCTTTCACCAATATGACCTCACCCTAAACATTCTGAGGTAACTGTGAGTTAGGATTGCAACATATTAATGGGTGGGTATAATTCAAACCAAACAACACCCAATATGACTCTTTCAATATACAGTTATCTCAAAAGTCCAGTTTCACCGAACTTCGGTTTTCTCCTGTGTTTACGCCTCTCTCTCCAGCTCCCATACTGCCCTTCCAGGTCCTGTTTCATCACCACTGAATTGTGATTCCACAAAGGTGAGGCCCATGACCAATTTTTTTTCTTCCATGTACACCTAGGGACCGGTCTCGTTCTAGTTTGCTTTTAATAGAATATCTATTTAGTGAGCTTTGAGTGAAAGAGTCCTCATAATTGTTAAAACTTATCTCTAGGTTTCTTATTTTTAAGCTTATCTCCACTTCAAGCCATTCCCTGCAGTCCTAACCGAGAGATCTTTGAAATATCTTCACCATACTCAAAATTTTTCAGTGGCTTCTCATGATTTACAGGATAAAAATCTCAACTCCTCAGGGGCAGACAAGGAATCCCATTCTGGCTTCATCTTACCCCTTCAGTCTCATCTCCTCAACTTCCTCTCCTAACCCTTGTCCAATAAAAGTAATCACTGGAGCTCCTTGAAAACCCCATTCTGTCTCATGCTTTGTAAATCCATGTCTTAGTAAATCTTTTGCTTGCCTAAATTGCATTTCTCATCTTATGGACTGAAATTCAACCTCCTGTACAGCAACCCACTAGTATACCTTTCATGTCCATGTATATTGTCTATGTCCACTCTTGGGTCTCACTCTCCACTAGACTCTGAATTCCCTCTGCTTCTTGAGGACCAGATACAAGGCATTTTTTTTCTGCTTCAATTCTCAGCGGGTAATACAGGGCAAGGGCAGGCACTGAATAAACATTTGTGGAATAAACACACACAAGGGAGGAAAACTATATGTTCCAGGGTACATTTACAGAGCTTACTTGGGAAACTTCTGTTGAAAAGAGGACTTGAAAGTGATTGTAGCTCTTCCAAATCAGGACACAGAGTCAATAGAACACATATTTCAATAATGACCCTAATGTCATCATTCTACCTGTTAAATCTAGGCAAACCAGCAAGGACAGAGCAGCTTAGGCACTCCCTTTGTTCCTAACACTTTACTAATATTTCCTGACATCAAGGCAGAGAAGAAAGCTCAATATACTTTGGCTTATAATCTAGTTATGCCCAGTAAAGGTCACGAGTCTAA